>JANIWD010000005.1:0-224260 GCA_030557875.1 Candida neerlandica | reverse complement strand
TTTAGGAGAGTCTATTGCTTTCTTGTTTCTTTGTCTCTTCATTTGCTGGAAATGCAACCCCGAAGTTGTAGCCGAAACAAAAGAGAATAATTTCTGTTGCTTGTTTTTTCTGTTGTATATTGTCCTTATCAACGCATAAAATATTAGCAACACCACGAAACGTCGGAGCTAAGATACGGTCTAATCTGTGTGGCTCCAAATTTTCTCCCTCAACCTTCCGCACTCCCCTCCCCTCTTAATGCATACACCACACCAAACCTCTCAAGCTCTATTTACTTCTGCTTTCTTTTTCTTGAATATTAATAATTGTTTAAAAAAGAAAATAAAAAGCAAAGATCATTATAACAAACCAATAAGGATAAGCCTTTGATGACATATACAGAGAAACAGCCACTTTTAGAAAAGGCAAAACGTATTTCTGATGATCATGAAGTTTCCATTCGGTCATGTCCATTTTTTGAAAGCACGATAGGGTTAATCAACACCATAAATCCATTTCACAACTGTTTATCACCATTGACTAAACAGTTATCCAATACCCTGTTGGGAGATACTTGTTACTATTACTCCGATGATCATGCCGAGTTGCCTGATTTGCCATATTGCACTGATGAATGTCCTATCTATGTACCCCATTCCAAATTCACCCAGAAGGAAAAGCTTGATGAGATACGTAAATTAATGAGAAAATACAAAATCGGAACTTATATAATACCTAGTGAAGATGCTCATCAATCCGAATATACTGCCTTGGCCGATAAAAGAAGAGAGTATATTTCCGGTTTTACTGGTAGTGCAGGGGTTGTAGTGATCACTTTGAGCAATGAATTCAACTTGACTGGTGATGCTATATTATCTACTGATGGCAGATATTTCTTGCAGGCAGAAAAACAACTCGATGGTAGATATTGGAAGTTGTTCAAACAAGGATCACCTGGTTTTAGACCTTGGAACGAATGGGCTATCGATAGTGCAAGCAAAAACACATTCAGTAAAGTCCTTTCGACTGATCCAAGGCTCATCAGCGTGGCAGTAGGTGAATACTTCAACAATCATGCCAAAGTAACTGGAAATTTCAAGTTCAAACCGTTATTGGAAGTGAACCTTGTGGATGAAGTTTGGGGAGATGAACAACCACCTAGATCATTTGATCCTGTTTATTACTGGGATTTGAAGTACAGCGGAGAACACACCAATGATAAGTTAACTCGTATTAGAAAGATTATGAAACAAAATGGCAGTAACTTTTATATTGTCTCAGAATTGGATAGCATTGCTTGGTTGTTCAATTTGAGATCTGATACGGATATACCTTTCACTCCTGTTTTCTTCTCATACGCATTGGTTAAGCTAGACTCGGTTACCTTGTATATCAACAAACAAAAAATTGATGAACACGACGACAACCTTTCGCAATACTTATCCAGTATTGATAACTTGACAATTAAAGATTACGACTCGTTCTTTAATGACGTTTCCCTTTTAGAACCCCAATCTTGGAAGAAAATAACCTTACCAATCAGATCATCTACAACATATGCATTACACGACATCATTGCCAAACGCTTCCATAAAGAACTTATTGCTCATGATTCAATAATAGCAAACTTGAAGATTTTCAAGAACAAGACTGAATTGTTCAATGCCAAAATTGCCCAATATAAAGACTCATTAGCATTTATAATCTTTTCATCATGGTTGGACGATCAATTAATCAACAAGCATGCTAAGATTTCGGAATACGACGCTGCATGTAAGATCTATTCCATTAGAACGAAATTTCCGAATTTTAAAGGATTGTCGTATGAAACAATTTCATCATCAGGAGCCAATGCTGCAATTGTCCATTATGCGCCTACCAAAACAGAAAACCTGATAATTGACCCAAAGAAAATCTACTTGATCGACTCTGGAGCTCATTATCTTGAAGGTACTACCGATATAACTAGAACGTATAAATTCGGATATGATGGATTGAGAGATTTGGATAAACTATACTACACTTTGGTCCTTAAGGGGAATTTGGCAGTTGGTATGGCAAAATTCCCGCCTAATAGCAAAACCACTGGCACTATATTGGATGCATTTGCTAGACAACCATTATGGAACAAAGGGTTAGATTATAATCACGGAACAGGTCACGGGGTGGCCAGTTTTGGACCCGTACATGAAGCTCCGTTGTTCATACTGACAACTAGTGGAGGTCCATCAAATGGATTATTCCAACCGGGCGCTATATTGACAGATGAGCCTGGGTTTTATATTGATAATGAAGTTGGTTTTAGAGTTGAAAGTGACTTGGAAATTATCGAATGTCATGATTCTTTGGGCAAAACTAGGCAGGGGGAAAATTTCTTGGGATTTAATTATTTGACCAAGGTTCCATTTTGCCGGAAATTAATAGATACGAAAGAGTTGTCTGGGATGGAAATTCAATGGATTAATGAATATCATGCCAGTATTAGAAATGATTTCGGTGATAAATTATTAGAGTTGAACGAGAAGAAAGCTTACGATTGGTTGATCAATGAAACTGAACCAATACTATAGTTCCTTGTATATGTATTGTTTGTATTCCATATAGAATTTAGTTATACTTAAGAGACGTAGAATAGAGTTTCGGAAAGCCTAAACTTGTAGTTTTCGCCTTGGCATTTGTAGGACGTTGGAAACTTCCTGGTCGCTTTAATCTATTGCTACTATTGCCATGAGAAACTTGCAACGGTGATGAATTTGTAGAAAATTTGTTGGATATGAAAGGTGAATGTTTCGGCAAAGTTAATGCAGGTTTATGAGGAATGTTGCTCCTATCAATGCCACTTGGTCTTCGGTATTGAGGTATTCTAATCGAAGATGCAGCAGTAGCAATTGATTGCGAATTCCAGGATTCTGTTTGTTGCTCTCTGTTGCTTCCATTAACGGCAATCTTGATTTGTTCAGGATCAATCTTGGTACGTCTCATATCACCAGCTAATATCAAATCGGAAATTCTCTTGCTTGTACTAGAAGCACTCGCTTCTCCGTCCTTGATTGTCATTCCTGGGGTCTTTAATAATACTCCATTCAAAATCTTACAAGTAGCAGTAACAACAGCGTCGTTGTCGAATTTGGTACTTTCTTGGTAAACAAAACCTGTTACACTCAACGTTACAGCTGTTGCTATTAGCATAGATTGAGAATTGTCCAACAACGAAGATCCTGCAAGTAAATTAAATAAATCAGTCAATGGTTTAATTAATTTCTCATCCCTTGATATCTTCTCGACATCGTCATGATTTTTAGCAATGTTTTTCTTGGTTATTTTCTCTTGAATTGCTTTGATATTCTTCACTGTGGCTGGACTAAATCTGGATGTAGGACATTTCTCTAAAAACACACTTGCTACCTCATTGAAATAAGCAAAAATACTATTGAATTCATCGTCCTTGATTTCATTCACGACAGACTTAGCATAACCAACAGGGTCAAAAGCGTTGATTATTGTGTTCACTAACTCGACCGATTTTTTATTCTCATCATTTACTCCATTAAGTAGCTTCTTTTCAAGAAAAATCTTGGACATTTGTAATGTTTTCAACATTTGCTGTCTTGCATCATCTCTATATGTTACAACGACGTCTTCGATTGCAGCACCTTTCTTTAGGAATGGCGTCAACGAGCCTCCTGATGCTAACTCTTCAGTCAATTGTCTTATCACCTGTAATATGTTTGCATCTGATAATTCACCGCTATTGATTCGTGAAGTCAATGTGCTTATTACAGTTGTTAATTGTGATGTAACTGCCGGATTAGACAACAAAGAAGGTTTTCTTGGTACTTCAGATGGTCGTGGAATAGGTGCTGCCAGCTTGGTAACTGGTCTCTTCGGAACTGCAGGTGTACTTTTGGGTGGTGTGGCCACTGCTGGTGGTTGCGCAACAGCAGGGGTTGCTCTTTGATAACTCTTGAAAGTTGAACTTGTTGACGGTTTTGGTGGAGCAAATCTGGGTCTCCTGGGAGGCACTGGTCTCGTCAATTGAGGTACCTGGATGGTTTGTTCAATCTCCAAATCAGAAAGTAACTCTTGTGGGTGTTCCAATGCCATCCTGAATGCATTCTGCAAGATATCATTCATTTCCAACTGTTCCAAATCTGCAACCCCGTCTGCCTCGTTATCTGCCGTTTTCATTGCATTTGATAGTGCTGACTGCAAATTCTCATTCTTATTTGTCTCCTTGTTGTGATCTGTATAAGCTTCTTTTTGAAAATGTGCCAAAACACCCTCATCCAATTGGGGTAACCCAGGAATAAATGGTAATGGTGGGTTGAATTTATCATCCTTCAAATGATCCTGCACTTGGTGTGATATTTCAACTGCTAAATTACGAATAGCAATCTCTCTAGTGGTCAATTGCGGTACACTTTTAGCTGCCATAGCAGATTTAAACGCTTGTGTGATCGCACTCTCCATGTCATCACTTCTAGTCTGTTGATTTTTTCTAGGGGCATGCAAAACTTGTTGAAATGATTGAGTAATCATTGCATTTAAATCATCATCATTAAGTTGATCATCCTTCTTGCTAGAAGTAACCAAAGATTTGAATGCCTCTCCAATAGCATCTTCCAATGCATTATCTGCTTCATCTGGTGGCAATGGTAAAGATTGATCTCTTGATTGCTGTGGCAAAACATTCCTGAATGCATCACCAATGGCTGCATCTAAATCTATTTCTTCATCGATGGTTTCCTTATTCTTTTCCTTTTGTTGTGGTGTCAGGGCCGGAGAGGGAGAGGAATGATTCTCTTGAAGATTTTCAAATGCAGCACCAATAGCCTTATCCAAATCCATAGCATCTGTATCTGTATCTGCATCTGCATCGGGTTGATCCGGTTTATTCGGTATAGGTGTGGGCACTTCCACAGTAGATTCTTGTCTTGGTTTGCTTTCATTATTGTCAACTCCCAATACATCTTTAAAAGCATCCCCAATGGCAGCATCTAAATCTATAGTATCAGTGACATTTTCGTTGGCACTAGCCAGTGCTTCTTTTTCTGGCACCATTGATGACTCTTCTAATTTTGACTCGATATCTTTTTCCTTCTGACCTAAAATGTTATTAAAAGCGTCACCAATTGCATCATCCAAATTTATTTCATCTTTTTGATCATCTTCTACTGGTTGTACCTGCACATCTCCCTGTTTATCATCTTTTGAATTTGCATTAGGAACTTGTTCGTTCAATTCAACATCAACTTCTGTGGTTTTGATATCTCTTCTAGTGGTCATAATATCTTTAAATGCATCTCCTATAGCTTCATCCAAATCCATTGGTTGAGGCTCGTTATCATTATTTGCAGAAGATTTTTCCCGGTCCAGTTCTGTGCTTTCATTTTGCTCTTGTGAAGATTCTGTGGACCGTTGACCTCCAATGATTACATTCTCAAATGCCTGTCCGATAACATCGTTTAACTCCTCTAACTCATTATCTGACTTGGGTAGCACTTCTTCTGTATGCACATCAATAGCCTTGTCTGGAATAAGAGACGATTCCTCTGTCTTTGATGCTAAACTGTGTTCTTCATCTTTTGAAGTCTCATGTGTTGCAGATTCTTCGACTGCAGTACCATCATTCGAATCTGACAGTATATTTCTTTCATTTGACTCATTTAAGGGAAAATTGCTCAATTCTGCTGTCTTTGTCGGTAGTTCTGTTCTTGTCTCTGCATTCACTGATTGCTCTGGCTCTTTGTTGGCCTCTTTCAGTCCAGTAGTTATATTATCAAATGCTTGTCCTATTAGATCATCCAAATCCTCATCATCTGGTTGATGGTTCGAGTTGTTGGGTTTTGGTTCTTCTGGTTCAACTTCATTGTCTTGACGCCGGCTCTTTTCTTCTTGTGGCTCCACCGTCACTTGCTTGTCAGTCTCTTTCTCTTCGTTGGTTTGTTCAAACATCCCACTAAAGGCTTCTCCAATAGCATCCTCTAGATTATCTTCCTGTTCTGTCTTTTCTGATTGATCTTCGTTGGTATCGCTTCCGCCAAACACATCATTGAAGGCGTCTCCTATTGCATCATCTAAATTTAGTTCCTCTTCTTCGTCCTGTTGTTGATCTAGAACACCTTCTTTTTGATCTATCGATGGCAGTATTGTTCTTAAATTTGATTCGATGATCTCTGTCGGTAGAGGTTCTTCTTCTTGTTGTTGTTGTTTATTATTATCGTTATCTTTATCTTGTTCTTTGGAAGGATCGACTGCATTAAAATCAAAACCATCAAAAACATCACCAATGGCATTTTCTAAATCCATATCGTCTCCTATAGATGGGTCTGATTGCGTCGGTTCAGTCATGTTTGACGATTAAACCTATGTTTTAGTGCTGTTGTGATTGTTGGAATAAAATTAGGGTAATATCCCTTAAAGGTGTGACTTGTGTTGCTTTTTTTTGTCTCTTGTTTTGTATTTGTTATGGTTTACTTTTTCTTCTATCAGTGGTGATGCCAGACAAGAAAATAATGTTAGTCGTGTCAAACCCATTTCTTGGACAAGACATAGATACCAAACTATGGAGGAGCTGATCGTAACAAGTAATAATATAATATCCCCAAAAAGAAAAAAAAAACGTATATATTGCATCTATTAATAAATATTCTATTTACTTTCGTCTGAGTCTTCCAGCAAAACAGAGAAATTAACGATCAACCCTAAGCTGCCCGCACCTACACCTTCATAACCACCATCTTTAATGACAAAATTGACGTTATTCAACACATCGTTAGCATATCTGTTAACATTGAACTCAAATCCTGGCAAGCAGACAGAATACTGTGAGTCTTCCAATTTAAGGTAATTGGTGTCAAATTGTAAGATGTAATTAACGCCCTGTTTATAAGTAAAGGTGTCACATTTCTTGAAACTATGAAAATGCTTCTTTCTTGAATTAGGATCTTTCGGAATGTGGTTTCCCTGGTCTGATAAATTTTCAACCAACTTCTTAGCGTGTGGATTAACAACCGGATTGCCATTGTCAATGGCCATATAAGTGAAACTGTTCAAACCTGGGCCATACAAATATGGCTTGTCAGTGTAGGCATCACCTTTAATAGAATCGTTGATGAACCAATTAAAGATTCTTAAACCGGTGTTAATTAAAGTCGCAGGGACGTATTCCTTTATTGAGTAGGTGAAATCGTTACCATATATCAAATTAGACCCTGAGATGTCTTTCTTTGGAGTAAATTCCACATACATTCGAAAATTGCTTTCGACCTTTTCTCTTACTGGTCTAGGAATGTCAATTTTCTCACCATTCAAATAGTACTCGTCTTGTAAATTGTATAAACTGTTTGATAAATGAGGTTTGGAGCCATCGAATTTCTTGACGTTAATGTACAATTTGAAAAAACCGATATCCGAATCGATTTCCAAAGGCTGTTCCGTGTTGATTGGAACAATTTGAAAGTCAGTGTCGTAGTTATTACTAGCTTTGATGAAAAGACGTTTGGTAATGGGCATGGTTGTTCTGTAGAAGAAATGAAGAAACATTCAAATTTTCAAAAAAAAAAAAAGAGAATCTAAGGGTTTGTTGATGTCATTGGTTTTTTTTTAGCTTTTAGAAAATGTCATCGGTTGTAATGATATACGTCATTTAAATCCGTAAATACAGAATGTTTCTTTTTTGCTCTTTTGGTCGCGTGCACACCTCCATTCCTTTAAGGGTGAAACCAAATGGCTTCTGAAAACAAGTGGACGGAGCACTGGAAAAGACCAAATTGATAACGGTTCTGGAGAAGGAAAAAAAGAATGGCATCACAAAAAATCCGAATGGAAAAAGAATTATCATTATTATTATAAATCGAAATCCGAATTAGTAGATCGAGTAAATTTGATTTCTGCTGTTAGTAACAGAACAGAAGTTAATAATTTTCCGGTATGTGCATTTCTTGGAAAAAAAAAAAGAATCCCGGAAATCCCAATAAATGGCGGTCTCCGGAATTCAAAATAGCAATTCGGAATTCATTCAAAAGAGAAGGTGGGATGGGATATGCATAACCAGTAAAATCAAAATTAAAAATAAAAAAAATTAAAATAAACTATAGTGTCATTCATCAACTGGAAAAGAAAGTTCGGTTCTACTCAGGGCAGGTGCCATGTGTTTGTGTGGGTGTGTGTGCACCATTTACAGTTTTTTTTTTTGTTTTAGTAATTCATTATGTAAATAGCTTTACAAGCGTATTTGTAATAATGCAGAGCAAACAATAGTTACAACCAACTTTTTTTTTAAGGAGTAGAGGATGTGCAACATGTGTTGCCTCGAATCGTGTCGTGTCGTGTTTGTCGTTTCTAGAACTAGTAACTACCACTACTCTTGTCGGAAAACCATCTCATGTGAATTGCATTCAACAGTTTGACAGCTACCAAATATTTCACCTAAAGAGAGAACCAATTGGTGGGGGGAGAGAAGAATAGATGCACAAATAAATAAGAATAAGTATAAAATGAAAGATTGAGTCGGATATTCGCTTGGAACTGAACAACACAATACAATATATGCATCAACGAAATTTCCTTCTTCTTCTGTTCCTTGTGGTCCGAAAGTGAAACTAAAGGGAGAGAAAGGAAATCAACAAAATCCCCCACCACAACCCAATTTTTCTTTTTTTTTTTCCCTTTTGGTGCAAAAAAAAGCACACCCACACACACTCTCTCTTTCTCTCTCCCTCGCCCACGATAGTAGTTGACCGGAATAAAAGAAACGACCAGGAAAAGGGAAAAAAGAAAAAATGAAAACTAATAAAAAAAAAAAACTATAAATTAATCAACATTTTCCAGAGTTTCGTTGCTTCTTTTTTTCCCTCTTCTTCTTCTCTTCTACTTCTTCTCTTACATACTACATCAATTCAATCAATTTCAATTGATATCTCAATATAACCTTACACAATGTCCTCCAACTCATTAGAACAATTAAAAGCTACCGGTACCACCATTGTTACCGATA
Organism: Candida neerlandica; assembly: GCA_030557875.1. Classification (NCBI taxonomy): domain Eukaryota; kingdom Fungi; phylum Ascomycota; class Pichiomycetes; order Serinales; family Debaryomycetaceae; genus Candida; species Candida neerlandica. The sequence continues at coordinate 215,282 of JANIWD010000005.1, read as the reverse complement.
CCGGTGAATTCGAACAAATTGCTAAATACAAGCCACAAGATGCCACCACCAACCCATCATTGATCTTGGCTGCTTCTAAGAACCCAGAATACTCCAGTGTCATTGATGTTGCCATTGAATACGCCAAAGACAAAGGTACCACTCCAAAAGAAAAGGCTGAAGTTGCCCTTGACAGATTATTGATTGAATTCGGTAAGAACATCTTGGACATTGTTCCAGGTAGAGTTTCAACTGAAGTTGATGCTAGATTGTCTTTCGACAAAGAAGCCACTATCAAGAAGGCTTTGCAATTGATTGACTTGTACAAACAACAAGGTATTGACAAAAACAGAATCTTGATCAAGATTGCCTCAACTTGGGAAGGTATTCAAGCTGCTAGAGAATTGGAAGCTAAACACGGTATCCACTGTAACTTAACCTTGTTGTTCTCTTTTGCCCAAGCTGTTGCTTGTGCTGAAGCCGGTGTTACTTTGATCTCCCCATTCGTTGGTAGAATCTTGGACTGGTACAAAGCTTCTACTGGTGAAACTTACACTGCTGAAACCGACCCAGGTGTCAAATCCGTCAAAGACATTTACAACTACTACAAGAAATACGGTTACAACACCATTGTTATGGGTGCTTCTTTCAGAAACACTGGTGAAATCAAAGCTTTGGCTGGTGTTGATTTCTTGACCATTTCTCCAAAATTGTTGGAAGAATTGTACAACTCCACTGACGCCGTTCCAACTGTGTTGGATGCTGCTTCTGCTAAAGCTTCTGATGCTGAAAAGGTTACTTTCGTTGACGACGAAGCTGCTTTCAGATTTGCCTTGAACGAAGATGCCATGGCCACTGAAAAATTGTCCCAAGGTATCAGACAATTCGGTAAAGATGCTGTCACTTTGTTGACCGAATTGGAAAAAAGATTTTAATGAAACGTAATGTATAATTGATTGTTGTCTTCTCCCCCCCCCCGACCAACCTACGAGTATTTTTTTAATATAGTTTATATATAGTTGATAATAAAGACTATTACTATTTTTTCATTTTAGAATTATGCAGTGTCTGCAGTAGTGATGTAATTGATTACTAAGAATTAAGGTTCTATTACTAGAAGGCGAGAACCGGAAGTCGATGACAGGAAATCAGCATGTAAAGTGAACAAACAGAAAAAAAGAAAAAATTGGAAATGAGCGAGAGAGACAAAGATTTTCGATCGCCTTGATCCTAGCAACCCAACTTATCTTACATTGACTCTTAATACATATACTCACTCATACACTCACTCACTCACACATACTAAAACAAACACCATTATGACATTGGAATCAAAAGAAGTAACATACCCAATCAAACAAAACTCTTCTATAATAGCAGGTTTCGGTAGAGGCTCCTCTGAATTAGGTATCCCAACCGCCAACATCCCAATCAACGACCAACTTAACGAATTATCTACCGGTATTTACTATGGCTGGTGTCGATTGATTCCATTGAAATCCCAATGTGACGAAATCAAAAAACGAGTAGACGGTAAAGAAGTTTTGTTCAATCATGGGAATAACCTTACTCAAGAAGAAATTACTGTTCTTCCTATGGTTATGTCAATTGGATGGAACCCTTATTATCATAATAAAGACAAGACTGCTGAAGTTCATATAATCCATAAGTTTAATAAGAATTTCTATGGTTCCAAGATTGAATATGTGGTATTGGGATATATTAGACCAGAATTGAATTTCAACTCCGTAGACGAATTGATTGAAACTATTAATGGTGATATCAAGTTTGCCAAAGAAAAATTGGAAAATGATGATAAGAAAGGTAATGAATACTTTTAATGTTAATGCGACTTATTTTTTTATATATACATAGTTTTTGAGAATTAATAGACTTGTGATTATTTATTTGTTGTATTCATTGTCATTTTTAATTGTTAACTTTAATATTAGATATTAATGCATGTGTTTGTATATTCGTTTACTATGTAGGTCATATTCTAAGGGAAAAGGATAAGTATTAAGCGGGTATCATTCAAGTCGTGAGTTGTCGTTAGTCTTTGAGAAATATTCTTGCCATGAGGCAGCATACATTAGTTCTTGGTTCTTTATTTCCTCCTTCTGGGATCCTCGGATATTGGCTGGAAAGGAACATATTGGTTCCGGAGCAAAATCCCAAAAGCATTTGAATAAATCCACGGACGGTCTCAACGTGGGTGATTTTTCTTCCTCGGGTGTTGAAGCAGTTGATTTTGCCGGTTGTGGTTCATCATTGGTGGACTTGGTAGACTCGTATTTTGTTATTCTGAGATTGGAATCATTTGCGAGATCTAATTTTGATAACCGGTGATTGATCTCTTCTACTGATTTATTATTCTGCAATCTGGACCTCCTTATCTTTTTAGTATTAATATGACTTGCTTTTCCAAGCGATCCATTCACTATCATTGGTTGCATTTGCTTGAGCTCTAGAAATGAGGAAACCAATTGTGGCGAACTGGTGATATTTGTTTCTTAACCCCTGATGTTGTGTTCCTCATTTTTTTTGGGGGTCGCTTATGTGTAGGTCTTGTCACGTGTTATCACTTGACTCTCTTTCTCTCTCTCTCTCTCTCTCTCGTTCTTATACTACCCCACCAAAAAAGAAAATAGAAGACCCCCCAAATTAGTTTTTTTCTTGGGTACATCTTATTGAAACTGACAGTACCTAATGCTTTAGAACGTCGTTTCATGTTCGTACAAGTATCTTATGTCGCAGTAATTGTGGCTGGTAGCAGAAGCAATAAATACTCATCACTTTTAGCTGCAGTTGCTTATCAGCGTCACTCATTCACACTCAAGTCCACACTCATTAACTTTGATAATGATCCGCACTGCCTTATGAAATTTGTATGTGATTGTGTCGCACTAGAAAAAAAAAATATAAGAAAAAGGATAAGAGGCATTTTTTGGAATTTTCAGGACAATAGCAATCAAATATATGAAATCTATAAAGGTTACTTACTCCCCCTGAAGCACTACCTTAATTGCAAATTTTCTTGTATTAGCTAATTAACCTTCTATTTATCATTATCTTCAAATGATACTAAGCATATTTGAAGAGGAATCCCAGCAATGCTCCATACCACCTTCTACATCCGATGTATGTTCATACATACGAAATACTTGCGACTACAACTATTTCAAGATTGCCACTTTATACTACTGCAAATACCACAACACCACCACCTTGCTCATTATATCATGTTTAACACTAATATCACTCATGTTAATCTTAGTTTCACTAAGTATCTTGGTATCCAATTACTTGTTTAAGAACCTCAACTGTCTAACCAATGAACTAAACCTAAATAATCAAATACTATCATTTATCCTAATACCACTTGCAAACTCGCTACCCGATTTGCTAAATTATTATATCGCCCTAAATTCAGGTTCGGTCGATCTAGTCATTGGACAACTAATGGGGTCTTTGCTAATCATGTTCACTATTATCATTGGTCTAATATGTATCCTCACTTCGGGTTATGTGGTAGAGCATCCTAAAATCCTCATGTTGGATTTATCAATATTGTTACTTGTAATGATACTATTTCTGGAAATTCTATCTGATGGTAAGATCACCAAAGCTGAATGCTGGATAATGATAGGTAGCTATTTGGGATATATATTATTCTTGATGTTTTTTGACAAGGATAAATTAAAAGAATTTGATGAGGAAGTATTTCTTGAGTATCATGATCATCTGCATTTATACGAACATCCATATAATATTGAAGATGCTGTGAGTATCTTATCCCATGAAGATGTCAATAGTTATGGATCCATTAGAAGTGTATCAAGAATGAATTCCCCTATCCTTGAAGATGAGTCGGGTGTGTCATCAAATTCATTACAAGTTCCAGGTAAAGGAGGAGGAGGAGTACCACCACGAACATTAAATGAGAGACCAGTGGAATTCCAAACAATACTGGTTATCCCGGGAAAGCTGTCATCTCCAATCATTGAAAGTGGCGATAATGCAGATGTTGAAGACCAAAGCTCGGAAGAAGAAATTATTCTTTTTGAAGTACCCGAAGAAACCGTTGTACAACAATTCTTAGGATTCGTGGATATGCTATTTTCGCTTTTTGTTCCCAATTATAAACACATTGAATCAAAATATAGACAATTGATAATATTGTGGTACACCATAGAAACAACAATTTTATATAATTATCAATTCTTTGAGGTTCCTTATACGTATGTGCTTCCAATTGCGTTATTCATCTTTCTGGCTTCAAAAATACCAGAAATTCCGAATGTGTTCAAGATCATCATTGTTTCCTTGGTTGGGTTGATATCAAGTTTGATCATAATTTCAAATTTTGCCATCTTGACGCTTTATTTATTGAAGAATATGGGATTGCTTTTGAGAATCTCGGACTATTTATTGGGTTTGTTGGTTTTTTCATTAAGTAATTCATTAAATGATACCATTACAAACTTGACCGTTTCAACCAAGATAAACCCGATATTGGGAATCAATGCATGTATTGGAACGCCATTGTTGATTATTCTATTAGGAATCGGTGTCAATGGACTAACAATCACCATGAAAACTGGGAAAAGTATTAAGTTCCATCTCACTGAAAGTGTGATTATCAGTACAGCCGGGTTGCTTTTCAGTATTTTATTTTTGATTGTTTACTTGCCATTGAACAAATACAAAATAGATAAAAAGATTGGTGGGTTTTTGGTAATGCTTTACTTTCTAATTACAATAGTGGAAGTCTATTTAGAATAACAAAAAGGAAAGAAAAGAAAAGAGAGACTTGTATATATTCCTTTATATATTATTTATTTAATCCGCTTCAAGAAGTTTTTTAACTTGCATAACTTTTTCTTGTATTGAAATCGGAGCATTCGAATTAAATTGTAAATATCCAATCAATAAATTTATTGCCCTTTGGTAACTCTTTAAATATACCTCCAAATCAACCAATTTTATCACTATTTTGTAATTGTTGTTGGCATATTTCAAGGCATCGGTTAATGCTTTCCTGGCTTGATTGAATTTGTTATGGTATATATAAAAATCGGCCAATTTTAGCCATATTTCTTCATTGGTGATTTCCTTATATAGCCAACGATAATACACCAACTCTATGAATTTGCTAGGATATTGTTTCACTTCAAGATAATCAATATATCCCAACCATGCCTCTATATCTTGCACAGACAATATCTGGTTTTTTGTGATTAGTTTCTTTTCAAAATTGTACAATTCATAAGTGTGAAATTGGGTGGATATATAAGCTTCTGTGAATCGTTTCTTCAAATCGGTGAATAACTTCTTGTCGATCTTGTAATTATCATTTGGCATAACAAAACGAAGTTTATCCTTAGCTAATTCATAACTATTACTATCATCACTTCCTAATTTTTCAATGAAATCAAACCATTTCTTATAGAAAAACCCATAATTATACAAGGGTATTTCAAGAATCATTCGTAGTAAAATATAATATTTCTTTTCAAACCCATTGGTATCATTCTTATAATTATCCAAAAACCCCAAGTATAATTCATAAAACTCTGAAGCATAGAAATGGAACCCAATATATCCTCTTGCTTTTTCAAAAAATTCCAACACATCATTCACATTATTACTTATTGTTTCAATCTTGAAATTTAAATAATCAATCCATAGTTCAATACACCATGGAGCGATATCCAATCCTCGAGTATATATGGCATTAGCTGCATTTGTATTTCCGAGTTTGAATTCCCATGTGGCATATTTCATCCAATACTTGAACTCAAATGGGAATTTCTTCAAGAAGGACTCATAGGAACTTTTCAATAGGTTAATTTGATCCGATGGGGATGATTTATTGATGGGTTTCTTGTGGTTGGATTCTGAAGCCAAGATGAGATCTTTCCAAAGTTGGATATTATTGGGGTCCTGAATTAATTCAGTTGATAGTTTGTTCCATTGTTGATTTATTATTGACATTTGATGATGTAATTATACCCCTCCAAGGTGTATGTCGTCGTGATGTTTGGTTGGTTGTGTTGGTGGTGTACTTTATTGGAAAAGTTTCGCTGAGATGATTTTGTAGTTTTTCTGTTTTGGTGTGTGCGTTTTTTTTTTATATAACCAGTCCTTCACCCAAAGAACTAGACAATGGAAGTTGCATTGCGCCACAGAAGAGGGTAGAAATAGTGTTTATTGTGAAAGATCGGATGAGCCACACCGTTACTATTTGCGGCCCCCCTTCCACTTGCTTGAGGAGATCAGAGTATGACGTTAAGATAGAGAAACATTGCTTTCAATAATCCATTGAAAAGTGTGGAAGTGCTATACTATACTCCATCTCTCCGACCATACTATATTCATCTTGTGATGACAACATGGTATTGTTTTATTATCCATTTAGTCATCTATTGTCAATCTAAACTAGGTGGTGTGAAAATGTGAATTTTTCAGTTGCAAACCAGTACTATCCTTTTTGGCTACTTGAAAACAATAACTCACACAGCAAGTTTGCCACTCCCCTTACACTCTCTCTTTCTCGCTAATAGAAGGTTTTCAATTAGTATTAATAACTAACCCTATCCGTATCGCCATCACAACAACTACCTGGTTTCTATATATCTTCTCCTCTTTCTTGAGCCAATTTTTCAACTCGTCTTCCCCTTAAAAAAAAATACACACATTGCAACCAACCACCCTAAGTCAACCTAGAAAAAAAAAAGCTCTTCCCCTTCTCTCTCCGATATATAAATATATTTTTTTTCACTTCTTGTTTCTTAGTTTATTATCATTAAGTTATTACCACGTCTGCCACCACCCTCTTATATCACAATGTCAGAAGATGAAATATCAATAGAAGGAAACTTGTTTGATGAACCAGAAGGTTTTCTCAAAGAAGCTCCAGAATCACATTTTTCCACATACAAAAGAAAATTACATAATGTTCAGCCACAAGAAATCACCTTGAAATTAGTTGGGTCCAGTCCATTATGGGGTCATCTCTTATGGAATGCCGGGATATTTACTGCCGATTACTTGGACAAAAATTCTGTCACATTGGTGAAAGGGAAAAGAATTTTGGAACTTGGTGCTGCTTCTGCATTACCTAGTTTGATTTGTTCTATTAATGATGCAAAACAAGTTATCAGTACGGATTACCCTGATCCAGACTTGTTATCCCATATAGAGTACAGTTTTAAGGAATTGGAGAAAAATAACAAATTGTCCGATTATCAAGTGAAAGGATATATATGGGGTCAAGACTTGGGTGAATTGGTGTTTAATGAACCAGAAAGAGAATTGAAAGAAGAGGAAAAATTTGATTTGATTATATTGTCGGACTTGGTGTTTAATCATTCAGAACATCATAAGTTGTTGACATCTTGTCGTAAGGGATTGAAGAAGAACGGGAAATGTTTAGTGGTGTTCAGCCCGCATAGACCTCATTTGTTAGATGATGATTTGAAATTTTTTGAAACTGCAAAAGAATACCAATTCAACCCAGAGAAAATCGATTTGGTAACTTGGACTCCAATGTTTGAAGAAGATGAAGAGACCGTACCAATTAGATCTAGAGTGTATTCATTCTTCTTAATACCAGAATGGGAATAGGTTTTTTTTATAGAAATACATATTAAATTTTTAATTCTTATTACTTTATAACAAAATGTTTGTTTATTTATAACTTAACAAAGTAACTATCAGATCTGATATACAATATACTTATAACACCATCTCTTCATTTTAAACAAAATAACTACCTTGATAAACTATTATATGTGTATCTGAAAGGAACCCCCATTAATAAATCATTAACAAAAAAAAAGATATATTATATTACAATGAACTTTCGTTATCAAATTTATTGAGAAGCTGGAGATGGGTTCATCTTTCTTTTACCGTTGGTCAAAGTAACGTTGACGAATCTTCTAGTGTACTTCAATCTCATGAAAGCTCTACCTTTTGGTTGTTTTGGTTTTTCTTGTTTTTCAACTTTTGGAGTTTGAGATTTAACTTTACCAGCACGAGCTAAGGAACCGTGAACTTTACCCTAAAATAACAAATGGTATGTTAGTATTAAACTTGCCCATATATTAAGAACGTAAAAACGAATCAAAAAAAAAATGGATTATCATTTTCTTAGTGACGATTGGTCATTTCCTCTTTTTCATTTCCTGTTTTTCATTCCTCTTTTTCATTTATCTTGTTTTCAAGTATCTGTTTTAATCTATCAAATATCTGTATCATAATAATCCCCATAGGAAGTTCTCTATCATCTCTAATCCATTTTTAGTTCGTTATAATATCTGTAGTTTCACATACCATCTTGATGTGATTTAATGTATATGGTGTATTCAAAACTATGGGAAAAGTGGCCAATACTAATTTTTTTTTCTATTTTGTTAAGCTGGGTTGCGAGTGTGCGAGTAGGGGAGTATAGGAAAATTTGATGATCTTTGTGCGTGCGAAATGGAGATTTTTTTCTTGCTAAGAATAAAATAAGTAATGCGAATTAGGGTTACAACCCTAATGTCGCACTCACCAAATAAATACTAGTTGCGCACTTACTTTGGTCCCCGCACACACACACCCACACATGCATTTATATAAACAAATAGATAACGTATAATAAAGTCATTAAATAAATAAGACAGAATAAGTATAGACATGTTTCCTATAAGGAAGTTTTCAAAACTATAGCAAATGTAGTGACCACTATAGTCAATATAATAGCTATCAACAAGAAAATGCTCAATCTAGTAGCAGGATAATAATCCTTCGTTAAGAAGTACTGTACTTGGAAATATCTATTCATGCCAAAAATTAAGGTTATTATCCCTAATATTATAAATATGGATCCCAAGGGTTTTCCTGCTTTTAGAATTGTATCATTATTGGTTTCTCTCAAAGGTAATACTGTACCTGATGACAGTACTTTGGAATTTGGCTGTTCCAATCTGAACAATTGGGTGATACCTATTCCTAATGTTATGAATGCTAACGATGTTCTAAGCCAGGCTAGAAAGGTACGTTCGTTGGCCATATGATCTCTTGCAACCGATCCTTTATTCTCTAACGTCACTGATTTATAATTGAGTAAATCGAAATGATATGCCTTGGAAACTAACTTGCCTTCGTCTTCTGCATCATCGTTGTCGTCTCCTTCTTGTTGTTGATTATGATGATGATGATGATGTCCTTCCGACGTTTGTGTTAATACGGGAGATTGTTGTGCCGATGGAGTTCGAGACGAAGGGCTGTATATCTGTATTGGATCAATCTCGCTCTGTATCGATCCGTACGATGAGGTGCGTGGGGAACTATCCGGTTTTGATTTATTTGTTGCAGTTGATGATGCCATAATAGTAATGATGATAGTGATAACAGTAGAGAAAGAAGGAATGAAGTTTGAATAGATATGTATTAGTTGGACAGAAAATTGGGTGATCGACTGGTTAGGACCTTCATTGTTTATTATTCCCAAGACTAAGGAGAGAATGGAAAATTAAAACTCTAATCGAAGAGAAATAAATTAGGTGAGCCACAGTAATACAATATATAACGAAATGAATTAATACAAGAAGAAAAAGAAAAAGAAACAAAACAAAAGACCTCACAAGATTTGACCCTACATATATTAGACAAACTGCTTGAGGTTTGAGGTACGACTCAGATTCGAAGTAAAAGTGAAAATAATCCTCGGGGGCAGGGAGAAGAAAACAAAAAGGACTAGGATTAAACGTGTTGTATTATTTTCATAGTTCTTTCACATGGTTGTATATAAGGCAACATACACACACGCACACACATATCAAAACCATTGTGGTACCTCAAGTAGGCGATATCGGGGTTTTTTCTCCCACAAATTCCTTACCCATTCAGGGAGCACTCTGTTTCTCTTTTTTACTAAAAATAACTAAGCAAGATATACATATCGGTATACACAGAGATACACATTCTTCTTCGGCTTATCTCTCGCCCAACCCAGTACTTCCTTGCTACTTAGCATCTATTACCTAATGGATGACTATTGGTTCTTTTATTTTATTAATTTAATTTTTTTTCTTGGAAAGGAGAGAAAGTTGTTGCTACGAAATTTTTCTTGATGAATTTCCACAAAGTAGGTACGAAATGAATTCAAAAGCAATTCATATACTACTACTACTACATAAAAAAAAAAGAAAACATATTATATAACCGTTTTTATTAGCGATCAGTCCAACAATCATAGAAAAGTTACAACCCGTAGGTTCTCCCCCCTCCATATTGCAATTGGTGGCTCATAAGTAAGAAGCATCCTGCTATTTTTAGGACTTGTTGTGTTGTGTTGTGTGCACTTGTACACTTGTGCCCTTCTGTTTATCTTTTGTTTTTTTAAGCCGCAAAATAGTAACACAGGGCTAATTTATATTTTGTGCGCACCCAATTTCGTCATAGGCTAAGGGGGAAGATGTGAGGGAGAGAATGAGAAATAGATTAAGGAGAAGAGACTGACAGAGGATGAGATAGATAATCCGTAGTAAACAAAAATATTATTATTAGTATTATTATATGTATATAGATATATAATTTTTTTTTTTATCAAATTGTTCTATTAAAAAAGAAAAATGCAAGCAATTTATTTCACCGAAAACAAATAATAGCATTTTTTGTAATCTAATAATCAAAAAAATAATAATTTAATACTTATCGACCAAAAAAAAGAAAGAAATGAAAAACAACGATGGTATATTCGTAATTCATACTAGAGCCAATACCTATCCCCTGCTTCTTTCTCTCCTTTACTACCTAACAGAAACCCAAAAAAAAAAAAAAATGAAAATGTCCCTTTTAGTTCTCTAAAAAGAAACAGTCTATATTGAAATGATCAATGAAATAAATGCAATAGTTAAAACACCAAGGAGCTTACTTAATTGGAAACCTTTGGTACTTGAGATTCCTGATAATGATGAGCCACTACCTTGTGAAATTGTAGTTTGTGAATATTCTCTAATACCGCCAACGCTTCCACTGATGCTTCCCAAACCAATTGATCCAGAAGATGGACTGGCCACAGTGGAGTAAAAACTCAGAAAACTTTGATAGTATGGTGATTGTGTTGTGGCCAAATTACCACTGGAATCGGTACCTGTGACCCAAACAAGTGTGGTAGTAGGTGAAACGGTGCTTGTAGTTGATTGAGATGCTGAAGATGAGGAGGAAGAGCTGGTAGTTTGGTCAGCTGCGTTGACTAATGAACAGAAAATAAGTATAATGTATGTTATGAGGAATTGCATTGTTTTGTATATGTGTATCTGTTTAAATGTGTGTGTTTAATGAAAAATGCTAGAAAATGAGTGTATCTGTGTATACTATTGTATAAGTATTTATGGATAGTCTATAATGAATGCAAAAAAAAAGTAATAGGATAAAAAGGAAAACCGTAAGAACAGAGATCTTCTCTTTTGGAACAAAATTCCATAGGGACACAGGAATTCATCTCGAGTTTATATAATCTTCAATTCCATGATCTAAGCACCCAAAATTTTCTTCCTCTTTTTTTTTTTTTTTTTTTTTTTTTTATTAATTTAAGTAAAGCAACATAAACAAGAAGTAATTGTGTAACTGCAAAATAATGAAATTTCTTTTGCTCAATTGTTTTTTTGTACACACACTTTTCCTTTTTTTTTTTTCTTTCTTTACATCAGTTGTGTAATATAGTTGTTACAATAGAGAATTTTATCATTTGAGGTGGAAGAACACCACTACCCATACTAAACATATCGTATAATCCGTAAATATTATCTAAAAAAGAAGAAAGTGATCGTCGTTTCACACCCTTTGATTGTTACAGTGGAGATATGTTCTAGCCCTCCCAATATGTTGTCAGTACAAATCAAGGGGGGAGGTATGTTCACGCACGTACAAGAGAAAAAAGTGACAGTGCTGGTAGTGGACGTGGTGGTATAGATCGAGCGGGAACAGGTATCGGATGCCCGAATCTCATAATACAACTAAGCCTAAAAAAAAAAATGAAAAAGCTTACAAAACTGAGAAAGGGAGATGCGCAAAAAAAAAACAAGAGAGAAGGAGTGCGGGAGATTGCTTGGTAACCGTGACTTGCACCAGTATTTTCTTGTCGTATGGGCAATGCAATGGTTAGCTGAGATGGAATTGTGTAATAGGCTTAGACAAAGATTAAAAAAAAACCTTCATCATTGTAAGGACAAGAGATTTTACTTCGAGATATGATGTCATAATAATAAACTAGCAAGGCTTGGGTAGTAAGTAATAGAAGGTTTTTCCTCGATAAAGTTATTGGTTGCAATATCGGTGCCGTCAATGTTGACATAATGACTGTAGTGGAGATCATTATTACTTCCTAGTTCTTTGGTTACAAGGCTTTCATAGCAGTTGTAAACAGTTGTTGTATGTTCTCTTTTGTGGTGAATTGGTCGCTTAGGAGTTGCTATTTTTGTACTACTCTATTTGTTTTCCTTTCCATTTCTCATAATTTTAACCTAAAATAAAACATACAGACAACATGAAGTCCAGCAAGTATCCAATTTCTGAAGTGTGGGAACGCCACGGTGAATGGGTTGGAAAGATAAAGAGAAATAATGCAGATCCTTTTCTTTACGTGTATGGGTGTATGTGTGATTGTGAGTGTTATCTATCATCCAAAACTGGCAACAAAAGACAGTGTAAAAACTCACGCGCAATTTTTTTATTTTTGTCCGGCTTTATGTGAGAATTTCATAATTGTTTTAGCGGTGTTTACAGGACACAAAAAAAAACTTTCTTCATTTTTGAACCCTGTGTCATACAATTCTTCGGAAAACTTTTTTCCCATTCTTTTCTTTTTTTTTTTTTTCACCATCGAAGGTATTGAATGTACTTTTATGTATCAACGTAAATTGAAATAGTATGGACCACAAAAAAAAGCACACACACACGCATACGTTGTTCTTCTGCATCCACATTTTGTTGATCTATCAAACAAGTAGGTATATAGTCATATAATCAATAGCAATTGTAATCAAGTTGAGTTTTCTTGGCTACTTAATGTTTAAGCCTTCTGTCAGTAAAAATAAAAAAATTAAAGTTTCGATCCCTGAACCTTTTCGGCTATAACTTCTTACTAATCCAGATACATGATTCTTGCCTTGCTGGATTTTCTAATTTATTTGTGGTGATAATTTAAATGGCGTGTTTCACCTGACACGTAAAATGTGACTTTGCACCTCTGTTTACTTCCGCATATATGTAGTGCAGATCGGTTGTCGGATATCAAAATTTTAAACACTTACGCGAAGCTTCTTAGAAAAGAACAAGGTTCAAAATGGAAAACAAATAGAAAAAGTTGGAATACATACGCATAAAGCAATGCATGATCGTTAAAAGAATAGAATAAAATAAAATAATAATAATACACGTCTAAATAAATATCTTGTTTTTCTTTTTCTTCTTTTCTAATTCTGGTATCATATGAAATAATCAACAGCGAGTTTTTTGGAAGGTATGGAGCCCACATCTTGCGTCGAGGCTTCAAACACCTTATATTCTCGAGATAGATCGTCGCCGATAGTCAACACACTAGCAACATTCCCACATCTGTAACAATAATTAGGGGCGCTCCATACAGTCACTAAACCCTGATTGAACATCTCCTTGTAACCTTCCATGACCAACTGATGTGCCCTAGCTATCAATGATATATTATTGTCATTCAAAAATTTCTTGACTTCATTTTCACCAAACAAATAACCAGCACCTCGAGGACTTAAATTCCATGTAGGAACCAATTCTGGATCCGACCATAGCAAGTCACACATCCCACCCTCATGCGGCACTTCTTTCTTACGGTCCAATATTCTTATTTGATCAACCGTATCTATCTCAGGACTCAATCCTCCATGAATACAAAACACCCCATTTGAACCTCCGACAATGGCTCCTAATGATAAATAATCAAACACTTCACAACAATATCTCCATACATTAACACTGCCATATTTCTTAATACATTCATCATAAAACCCATACACGGTTGTAATCTGCCTACTTTCGTGATTACCTCTAATAAGTGTGATCTTATCAGGATATCTTAATTTCAAACTTATCAAATATAAGAAACTTTCCAAGGAATAAAACCCACGGTCAACGAAATCTCCTAAAAAGAGATATTGTGTATACGGCAATTCCCCACCGGTTTTGAATAACGTTATTAGATCATGGAGTTGTCCATGGATATCTCCACATATAGTAACAGGGGTATCTATATGTTGGATATTAGCTTCTTGTACTAGTAATTCAATCACTTTGGAACATAATTCTTCAACGTCTTGTTCTGGAATATGTTTGCATTGTTTGATGTTCTCTATCGTACTACACGAAAGGAAAAAAAAAATTAATTGTTAGTATCCCTCATAAGTGTTTATAGATAAATGTATCTAATCACATACTCATCTAGGTTTAACATGATTGTGTTGGTATCTGGATGTTTTGTTGCTAGTTGTATCGTATATCTTTGAGGAGGGGCTCTTTCAAACTCCCTTTTTTTTTTGAGTGAACGCGAGGCAGACGTGTCGCCATTTGTGTTGAGTTTTTTTTTTCTTTTCTATCATCCTTGCAACATATTTCGCTCAGGATTTTGATTTTGCAATGCTTTTGTTTTTGTATATAGAACCACCATTTAAATACTAAAGAGGTGTTCTGTGTTGGAGGTTGTTATCTAACGCCTGCTAGGAGCTAGTTGTAGGAACGATAGCCAAGTGAAACCAAATTTCATCTGATTTCACATAGTCGTGTTTAATGTTCAATATTATCATGTGTCATAGAAAGTCTCCCTGTTTATCGTAAGTCAACTCCATGTCTTTACCCTTGTTCTAACGATAATAAAACAAATAATTAATATTAAAATACAAACTACAATACAAGAAATAAACTAATAAAAGAAATAACCCTTCCCAATTCCAAATCATCATTATCTTGAACGTGTTGGCAAAGTGTATTTTTGGAACTTGGCTTGTAATTGTTTCTTGACAGTAACTTTTTGAGCTCCAACAAAACTATCAATACTAACTTTGATTGCACGATTCAAATCGCTTTGACTCACAAATTCACTTAATCTCATTTTAGCAAAAGCTTCAGCAATTCTAATAATACTTTCCAAATGACGAACAGTAATTGGGAACGATCCAGTGGCAATGGATTCTTTTCTTAAATCAGCATAAACTCTAGCAACTTTATCCATATCCATTTGATGAAGCTTAGGTTGCATCTTAACTCTAGCATACTGTATGTACTTGATTAATAAATCTTGTGATATTGGGGAGATTTCCAGTTCTTTTTGTTTATTCAATTGTTCAATTCTTTCTGATCTGGTTCTTGAAGCAGCGGTGGTGGCACTGTTGGCGGCATCTTCCATCTCATCATCGCCATCTTTCCCAACAATAACATCTTCTGCATTGGCAGGATGGGATCTCATATGTGAATCAATAACAAAACTAGCCAATCTTTCATCTGCTTCTGGATTTACCAAATCCCTAACAACACACAATATATCAAATCTGGATAAGATTGGTTCAGTCAAGTCAACGTTCTGTGATAATGGCAACGTAGAGTTGTATCTACCACCATTCGGATTTGCAGCGGCAATAATGGCACATCTAGCATGCAAAGTGGTGACAATACCTGCTTTAGAAACAGAAATACTTTGTTGTTCCATAGCTTCATGGATAGATGTACGATCTTGATCATTCATTTTATCAAATTCATCAATTAAACAAGTACCCTTATCTGCAAGAACCAAAGCACCCCCTTCTAAAGTCCATTCACGGGTTATTGGATCTTTTCTAACCGAGGCAGTAAGACCAACAGCAGAAGCACCTTGACCGGTAGCAAAAACAGCACGACTAGCTGTTTTTTCAGCATATTTCAAGATTTGGGACTTGGCAGTACCTGGGTCACCCAATAACAAAACATTGATATCACCTCTGATTGAAAGCTTCCCATTGACATCCTTTGGAACACCACCAAATAATGAACAAGCAATAGCTGTCTTGATATCCTTATGTCCATAAATGGAAGGAGCAATTGATGAAATGATTTTATCTATGATTCCTCTTTCGTGGGATAATTTTCTGAATTCTCGTATTTCTTCCTCGGTCCACATGTCAGCTAAATTATTACCTCCTGCGAAAGCTCTGCTTTCCTTTCTTCTAATGGAATTGGCTTCTAAGATGGTGGCAAACACTGGGAAACCATTCTTGGCATTCAAGTTACCATCGTAATTATTCTTGTAAACACCAGTGACTTCAATATCTTCCCCTGGCTTAGCAACATCGACTAAATCTGATAACAATATAACTTCACGATGTCTTGGCAATCTACCGGCTGGAACTGTACCTGGAGCTTCTTGTAAAGTAATTCTCTGATAGTTTCTGTATAAAGTTTTTTCAGAATTCATCTTGAATGGACCTTTGCTTTGACAATTGGTACAGAAAGATATTTTAACTTCAGTATTTGAATCTTGAACGTAAGGACCCAAGACGACGCCACATTTCAAACAATCAAATTTAATATATTTCAATTGTGGGAAGACACCTGTTCTTCTAGTGACAACACCAGAAACTTTAACCAATTGATTGAGGTTATTTTCACGCAAATCACGCAAGTTCAAATAGTTTGGAAAATCGGTAATTCTAACATGGACTTCTTGATGAATTTGAGAATAATTTGGATAATGCAACTCAACAGCTTCCATGGCAACAATATCAAAGATCTTGAGCATTTCCTCTGGACTTGTAGCTAAGAATAAAGCCAAAATAGCTTTGGAGTCAGCTAAATCTTTGTAGCTCACTTCCAACGACTCGGCATTGACTTCCCCAAGGGTCCTCATTTTGTTACCATAGACGGAGTCACCATTTGCATCAGTATATTCCAAAAAGAACAGCTTCAACTCACGAGCAATAGATCTACTAACAGCTGGTTGTAAAATCCACTCAGTTATGCTTGGAGCTTTGACGTCACTCAAACTTTCCAAGGACAATTCTTCATTAAAAGGATCGATTTCAACATCCATTAAATCATCTTGGTCTTCATCTTGTTGCTGTCTTCTTCTTCTTCTTTGAATTGGTAAACCAAATTGGCCCATGCTATCTTCATCTTCGTTTTCATCGTCATCATCGTCCAAGAAAGCACCTCTTCTCGAACGATTGGCATTACTTAAGATGGCATCACGACGGTTTAATTGTTCATCAATTCGTCTTCTTGTGGCTGCATCCATTTCTTCATAATCTCCAGTATCATCGATATTCCCATCACCCAAGTCATATCGATCTTGTTCTGGGTTGGCACGATAATCTTGTTCCAAATTCTCAAATAAATCGTCACCATCTTCTTCTTCTGAAGGGTTTAAATCTTGCACATCATTGTGAACTATTTCATCTATATCGTCGTCATCATCCAAAGCAGTGTCAAAGGGAATTGCCGGAGACGATGGCAATAATTGTGGTGATGACCTTAAAGGTGGTGATGATGGTTGATGAAGGGATGATCTTTCTAAATCGTTGTCGTCATCATCGTCGGTAGCCAGTCTTTTTCTTCTTCTATTGATATTACGCGATGATGAGGAAGGCGGACTTGACATTGTGGGTGTTGTGTTAGTTGTATAATTAGATAGTTCAAGAAAGAGATTACTCTGTCGATAAAACGAAATACACCCGGAAGAAAAATTCTTGCTGATTTTTTTTTTTTTGCTTCAAGACGCGCGACCTGAAAAAAAAAAAAACAAGTGCAATTAATAGGACTTCCTAATTGGGACAAATTATTTGAGAATGCTTAGATGCAGGTGCTTACATAATAACCATACGTTTGTCATATTTATTTAGATTTTTTTTTTTTGCAGCTATGATTGATACTAGGGTGTTTTCAAGTTAGACAGGGTGATATGACCATTTAAAATGGTATAGATGCAGTCAAGAAATGTTGCAGGTAGAAAATTCATCCACGTGTGTGGCACATCTGAGACTACTCATCTACTTAACTGTTTTCGTGGCAAATTCCCAATGGTTTGTTTGTCCCACGGGTTCCAGGGGGCATGTTCCTTGTGTGAACAAGTGATGATCCAACATAGGCGTGTTATCGTAAATAGGGTTTTAGTAACACTTGGGATCTTGACAACGTGGCTGTCCCATATTCGAAACTGCCCCCAAAATCAATAACATGATAGGCAAACAGAAAACAGAAAAAAAGAAAATACCGCAAACCGCACGTTGTTGGCGTTTCTTGTTTCTTGTTTCTTGTTTCTTGTTGGTGTTGTTTCGTACTTCCCCTCTTTTCTGTGTGTTTTTCTTTTTTTTTTTTCTTCGTTTATTATTTGTTTTTTTTTTCATAAAGTTGCGGCATTCATTTCAAGAACAACAGAGAAACTCCGAAACACAGCTTCTTTTGATTCACAAACACAACAAAAATACCTTTGTATAATTTTCTATATAGCTATTAATCAAACAATCACACACACATATAACGATAATATTAACTCTGATACAACGCTCTTACACATAATCAACTGATGACTTAATCTGGACCTCTCAATAAAGGAACAGCTGCCATACCAACAGCATGAATATCGTGTTCAGTACCTTGACCTGGACCATGCATGTGGCCACAAGGACATTCAACAACTTCTTCTTCTTGATGATGATGATGAAGTTCTTCTCTATTATTTGGTTTCTCAGCGAAGCTCTCTTCAGTGATCATTTCAACATCAAACTTATTTTCGTGGTTCAGGGCGAATTCATGGGAATGAGTTTGAGTAATTGGGGTGAAAGTACCATGTGTAGGATTATGTGATGCAGTGTCAGTGTTGTAGCTGTATTGACTTTGCTTTGCAGCTTCATTTTTGGACATTGGTTCTTCAAAGTGAGGATGACGTTGATTCTTAGATTGTTCGTGCATGTTGCTCTTGTGTTTCTTACGTTCAGATTCTATTGGATGATCCAAATGATGAATTGGTTTAGAAAGAAAAGTGGAAATCATTTAAGAAATTTTTTTAGGAACTTTTTTCTTTTATTTTTGAGTTTTTTTGGGGGAAATTAAGGTTCGGATTATGAAAAATCGAACTATGCTAAGGATGCAAAAATGTTAAGAATGGGGGGGAGGGAGAAAAAAAAGTACACTAAATGGAAGGTGAATAACAATAGGGAATAACTTTTATATCTCTCTTTAATGAACTAAGTAGATGTGATTATAGTACCAAATACAAGTAGATTACTAGAATGGTATTCCTATGGTGACAGGTTTTCTTGATATTAAGAACTGTAGATGCTCTGCATCAGTTTTTTTTTTTGTTTTTTGAATTTTGAATTTTTTTTTTTTTTGGTGATGTGATGGATGGGTATTTACTTCGAGGTAAATTTTCTCTTTATGCCGTATAGTTCTGGTACGAAATTTTTTGTTTTAGAACCGAGATGAGGAGTAAATAGGTGGAGAAAACAAGTGCTCAAAATTTCATCCATGGTTGAAGGAGATTAGACAACCTATTTATATACCTGTGATGACAAGATGTCAAATTAAATAAATAAATAATAATAAAAAAAACAACGAGACTCTGCTAAGTTAGAGACTAAAAGAAAAGAGTGGGTGGGGTGTATTTTGGTAATAATAACTGGTGATACCAGCATTAATCTTGGGCCCATATAATTCGCAGACATCCGGTGGAAAAAGAAATCCCGACGAAGGGGGGAATACAATATAATTCTACAAACAAACAACCAGATTTATACGGACAGTCATCAACAGTACCTTCCAATATCTATACAATCACGCATATAATAATTATGTTTTCTTTACTTTTCTTTTGTTTTTAGCTTTCTTTGCCACACCAGCACAAAAAAAGAACGCCCGAAGATATTATCTTCCCATGTCATGTAATTTATTTTTTTTTCTGATGATCGGTCTGGCACTCTTGGGTTACATGAACTTGCAACTGGCTGCAATTTTATTTTTCTATTTTTGGCGTTGATGTCTTTCCTTTTTGACTTATTGCTTTCAATGTTGACATTTACATGGGATTCATAGGACCGTTTGTGGATCTCACCGATGAAAGTTGAAGATTACATTAACCAATGCATTAGTTCAGGTGAATGGGTTTGAATCACTTGGATGATGTTTCTTTTTCTGCCTCTGTCGTTTAGAGATTTCCTTGACGAAAATCACATAGGCGGAGGGGTCATCGAAATTAACTAGAAAGCTTCATGCTACAAGTAATACCCGACAACTTCGTCTCGCCAGTATATCCCTCTGTGTCTTCTCCACCACCACCGCCACAACGTCACATGTTTTGCAGTTTCGTTGAAGGTTGCGAAATGTTGTCACAAGAGGTATGACGTAATAGTTCCTGTACATAGAAAGAGCCAACAATATCTTGTTAAGCTTTTGTTCCGTATAAGAAACGAGTCAGTGAACCAAACCGTAACACCCAATAGTTGAACGTCAAGGTCCCAAAGGAGTTGGGATGTCAATATACTTTGTTCCCCACAATTTAAAATTAGAAAGCAATACATGTCAACGACGTGTTTTTTTTTTTTTATTATTTTGTAGATCAACAACTCGTTGATAAAGATCACGAAAAACCTAGAAGCTTAACTCAGTTTCTAAAGAGATTTCTTTGATTCTATTACAGCTGAATTTCACACTTGTTGATGTACGATTGATTTTCAATCTACCCCATAGTCTAAAAAGTAGTGCAAATCTGTAAATCTAGTCCTTAAAGTTTGTTATCGTTCGTTGGAAAAAAAAAGGCGACACAATGCCGTTCTCTAAATCAACGAACACAAGAAGCACATAGAAAAAAAATAATCCTCCTTTTTCCTTCTTGGTTTCTTCTATTTTGTTCATTAATTTTCGAAAAAGTAAAGCGATAAGGAATTGATTACCATTGACGTTAGATCTTTTATTTATCATCCACCAATCCCTTTAATGCTCGATAAATATGCCGGAAACACTTCATCACATTCAAATTAAAGAAACTTGGCTAGTAGGCAGGGCCCTATTGAATTTTACGTCCCTTTTTGTGACCCTAGGGGTTCTTAGTTTTGGTTTTGAACAAGGTTTATACGCTTCCTTGATCACCAACCAATACTTCAAAGATTATTACCATGATCCAACACCAGCGGAAATCGGTATCATGGTGGCTATTTTGGAATTGGGAGCATTGTTTTCATCGTTCTTGGCCGCACAAGCTGGGGATTTACTTGGAAGGAAAAAAGCAATTAGATACGGAGCTGCTATTTTTTACATCGGTGGGTTAATTCAATGCATTTCGCCAAACATCTTGTGGCTCAGTATTGCTAGATTGATAAGTGGGGTGGGCATTGGATTTTTGACCACCATTGTACCCATGTATCAATCTGAAATTAGTCCCGCGGAAGATCGTGGCTTTTACGCTTGTGTTGAATTCACAGGTAACATTGTAGGATACGCAGCTAGTATTTGGGTTGACTACGGGTTTTCATATCTTGAAGATGATTACAGTTGGAGAGGTCCATTGATTGTACAATTCTCCCTTGGTGTATTATTATGGGCTGGTACTTATATAATAGTTGAAACTCCGAGATGGTTGTTGAATCACGATCACGATTTAGAAGGAATGATTGTCATTGCAGATTTGTACTCAGATGGGGATGTCGAGGATGACCATGCTCAAAATGAGTATAGAAACATCAAGGAAGGTGTTTTGATTGACAGAATTGAAGGTGGAGAACGTTCTTACCAGTATTTATTCAAGCGTTATGCTAAAAGATTGTCCGTTGCTTGCTTTGGATTGTTGTTTGCTCAATTGAATGGTATTAATCTTATATCCTATTATGCTCCTATGATTTTCGAGTCTGCTGGTTGGGTAGGAAGACAAGCTATTTTCATGGCTGGTATCAACGCTATAGTTTATCTTATCAGTACCATTCCCCCTTGGTATTTGGTGGACTCATGGGGAAGAAAACCTTTGTTGATGACTGGGGCTTTGGTTATGGGTATACCATTGTACATTGCAGGGTACTCACTTTATTTGAATGACACATATACTGCCGCCATAGTTGTTGCCTGTATCATTATCACAAATGCAGGATTTGGCTTTTCATGGGGAGGAATTGGTTGGCTCTTACCATCGGAAGTATTGCCATTATCTGTGCGTTCAAAAGGTGCTGCATTAGCTACCGCTACCAACTGGCTTTCTAATTTCTTGGTTGGATTTGGTTCCCCAATCTTGTTGGATCTCATTAAATGGAAAACATATTTGATTCCTGCAACTTCATGTATAATTTCGTTTGTTGCCGTTTGGTACTTGTTCCCAGAAACAAAAGGGTTATCATTAGAAGAAATGGGATCAGTATTTGATGACAAGTCATCCATTTTCTCCTATCATGGAGCTGGAAGTGTAAGTGGAAGCAGTGGAAGTATTTACGCATCCTCGGAAAGCAATGGTAGTAGACGTGCTTCAATCAATGAACCAATACCAGCCGAACCAATTCACCAAACTTCTGCATCCATGGCTAGAAATCCAGGTACAGCACAACCACATTTCGATGGAATCATAACTGGAGCTGCTCCTCCACCAATCAGACCAGTTAAATCAGATATCACAGATGCTGTATCATTTGAAGGAAGCAATGGAGGTTCCAATACCGATATTGTCCAAGAAATAGAGCCTCCTACCTTGGAACAAATTCTTAAATTCAAGGCAGAAGAACAAGCAAGACCAAATGTCATTGTTAGTGCATTTCAATCATTGTTTGGAAAGAAAGATGGTCACAGGAACGATGAAGAAAGTAGATTGTTAGGTTAGACGATGTATATATATACAATATTTACATAGATTTTATTTATTTCACAAAGATTACTTATTCTACTTTATAGTTATGTCCATTTCAATTTCTGGAATGTCACGACGAACAGGTGCGTCGGTTTTAACGAGTTTCTTTTCATTGAATAGTTTTTCCAATTCTTTTTCAATCATTGGAAGCATGGTATCGTAATTACAGTTCTTGGCTCTAACTCTTGATTCACGCAATAATCTTTCGGCTTTATCATATTGGCTTAAATGCAAATTAATCACACCCAATCCATATGTGGCAATTGCCACTGTTTCACTAATTTCAACATGTTCTTTAATAAAATCCTGTGGGAAAGATTTGGCAAATTGTAACACCGCTTCGTACGATTTGACAGCCAATTTCAAACAAACTTCTCTTGATCTAACAACAATTTCAAACGATTCTTGATCTTGAACTGGTACTGTTTCTTGTAATTTGTTTTGGGCAATTATATCTTGATCAGTGTTCAAGTCTTCAAAACTGATACCGGACAATTCGGATATTTTTCTTTTCAATGCTATCTCTTGAGCTTCCAATTCTTCAGCTTGCATGTATAACAAAGAACCAAGATTACATTGTGATAACAACATTTTAGAAGGTTCGATATCTGCTAATAACATGGATTCATTCATGGCGATTTTAACTTTGGTAGCCATGGCCAAATCTCCAGCACTGATACAAATGGCACTTAATAAATCCATAGCATTGAAAAATTCATCAGTGAAGGGTTCCCAAACTTCTGGAGTTTTTTTAATTCTTGATTCTTCTCCCGTTGCACTATTGGTGATGACAATTTCATCATTTTCTAAAACAGCAGTATATGAATCACCTGCTTGTTGTTGACCATGCGGATCAATCTTGTTGATTAAATTGAGTTTTCCAGGTGTTTGTCCCATTAATCTATTCACCTCATCTTGAGCAACAAGTAAATGGGTCACCAATATAGCTCTTGCCAATTGCGGGTTTGTGGTGTTCAAGCTGACCAATTTGAGGGCGATTCTTAAATCTTTTTGAATCAAATGACGTCTATGCTTACGATCCGTAATCCTTAAACCATCTTCGGAATTAGGCGCAGCTGTTAATACTGTCAAGTATAGCGTGGCAATTTCATTATAAATATAAGCTGCATCTGTGGTCATGTTTAATCTTTCGAACATCTCCCCGATCTTCAATTGGATCCCGGTATACTCATCGCTCAATGTATCTAATCCTACTTCTTGTGCGTGTTTCAATGCTTCAAGATAATGCTTCAACGCAAGTTGATAGTCAAATTCTCCTCTGTCACTTTCAGCCCATAATCCTTTACGTAAGATTTTTGCCACTGAACTTGGGAAGGTATGTTTGGGCCACCACATGTAATAAGCATATCCAGTAATCACCCCTAACCCAGCGGTCACATAAAGAAGTTTTTTATACCACGAAGTCTTTTTCACTGGATTGTATGGGTTGTTGTAGTTGAATTGGGAAAAGCATCTCCTTCTGATTAGGAAATTCGTCTGCCTTGGCTTGAATATCAACCTGCTCTTTAGTAAACTCATGTTCTTAAATTGTGGAGAGAAGGCGATTGGTCAAACGTGATAATTTGATTTACGAAGCAAAAAAAAAAAATAATAATAATAATATACATCTAACAGAACAGTTATATTATTCTTTCTCATAGAACAAGTTCGTGCAAAAATGCACAAAAAAATAGAAGGACTTAGAAAGAATTTTCTATACGAAGTATTTCCCTCCTTTAACATCATCAGATCTTTAAATTTGCCACTTTCAATTAAATAAAAAACCTGATTTCATTGATTTGCCACAGGTCCATCTAGTTTACCAATAATGTCGTCGAACATCCTATCTGTATTCAATCCTTCCAAATCAGGACCATACCCTCCAGGCCAAGATAATGCGGAAGAGAAATGTTTGCCATGTACAGCAATTCAATCACTTGTTGCCCTTGGATTTGGATTCTATTTGAGTAGTCCTAATCAATTCAAAGATAAGAACACTGGTAAGATAGATTTTGTCAAGAACCCCCTTTGGTGGCAAAGATCAGTCCGAGGTGCAGGAATCATATTGTTTGGATTGGGAGCATATCGAGCAGGAGAAGTGTTCCAAATTTTGTACAACAAGAAATTCGGGGATAACTAAGCTTAATCATCATTCCCATCTACCAAATCAAGAAGAAACGAGTTGCTCTTGACGATATACACATCCGGGAATTGGATATGTCTCACTGAAAGAAAAATAAAAAGGTTTGTATAATCTTGTACATAGGAACACTTATAATGTGAAATTGGATTCAATACTTTGATAACCACGGGTAAATACCATCATATTCATAACTCGACTCTTGACTATTTTTAGGCACTTCACTTCACCTCATCGGTTTGTGTTCTTGTATTTTGTTTTTGTTTTTGTTTCTATTTCTATTTCTGGATTGAAAAACGTTTTACTCGCAGTATTCTTTCTGTGTTCCCCTTGGTATTTTAGACATAAGGGGGAGAGTGATGGTTGATGAAGAAGGGGGAGGAGGTTTGGAACGAAGTCAAACACAACAATGTTATCATAACTCCTATTCTAACTTCGTCTATCTAACAAATCTGAGAATGTTAACCACTATAGAGCGCATTTCAAGTTGCCCAACAGTTTCGAATAACAATGCTTCCTATTGCTAAAATAATAAGAACAAAAAAAAAATTCAGAAATTCGAGCCGTGTATTCGTCGTGGAAATAGGCGAATGTGAATAATTATACATTATATCTTATCGGTTGCCTTCGGTTCATAACATCAGAGTCAAAATGTTACATCATACATAACCTTGAGATCAACAGAAGTCAAGACAAATTCGATACGGCTAATGCAGATCCCGGTTCTCCCCCTCCCTTTTCGGTGTGGCGCGGAATTATGGCAAATTTTCCACGGACAGGATGGAATACCTGATTTGTACATTGCCGAAAAAGTTGAAGGATAGATTTGAATTTGCAACCAAAAACAACGCAAAAAAAGGTAAAAAAAAAAATAAAAAATAATAAGATAAACATGGATCAACCACTACATGTTCAGAAACGCACTCTTTGTTGGTTAGCTTTGATAGTGAGCGTTAAATGCACATATATAACAATAAAATATACAAAACACATTTTAGTAGTTGTATCATATCCAATACTGTTTCTTTTGGCTCTATTGTTCATGTATTGACCCACCTTTGCATGCACATGAAGCAGCAATGATTCGTAACCAACACATTCCTGGTGAGAACAAGTAAGGATAGTTGTAGTACAAACGATAATTTGGAGGAAGAAGTGGGGCCATTTCAAGAGTTGCTTATTCGGAAGACTGTACATAAAGCGGAAAAATGGACTACAATTTTTTCGGAGAGAGAGTTTGTGTGCGAGGGAACGGAGTTAGGGGGGATAGAAAAGCAGGCACTCTAAGTGCATCAGATAAAACATTCCGATAACGGCCCCTTTAACCAAAATGACAAAAAAAAACAGTGATACTTTTATTCGTCAATGTATCAATTCGGAGGTTATTCGGAGATGATGCCGAACCTGCGATTGTTCTCGTTCAGAACCGGTAAAGCCTCGTCAATAATGAGGAATTTAATTGTAACCTTTCTCATTAGAATATCATCATGACCGTTATCGCCATGATCTATAGAAAGGAAAAAAATAAAAGAGCAGAGCACACAATTATCATGAGAGAATTCCTATTGTTTTGTTGCTCAACAAAAATAAGTTCATATCTCCCCCGATCATTGTAATCAATATGGTTATGTATCTTTTCGAACGGAATTTCTCATCTTAGTAATTTTCTTGTGCCATGACTAAGAGTACAATTAAAAATCATACCACACCAGCAGCAGGTTAAGAAACAGAAAAGGAAGGCGAACCAGAAACGGGAGCCACAGTGTTTTTGTATGTATGAGTAGGAGATCTAGATTGCTAACCACATGCCTGGGTGTTATTTTTTTGTGAATATACATCAACTGGCAGAGCGATTTAGTTACCCATCATTTGACAATTATCTCATATGAAACCAAAATTTTAAATTGCCATTTCAGAACTAAAGTCCGATCGGGATCCCGTGACTCTTTCGACCGTATTATTGTTCCGTTTAAGCTATATATTGAACTCGGAAAAACCCATTCTCTTAAATTTTAGATAATTGGTTGTTCAACTTGAGAAATGCCGTGGTCACGATATAGCAAACCATCATCTAAAAAATAAAGAACATGAGCACAGTGGAATAGTTGTGAAAGATTCCAGAACACCAGAAATAACCGTCGGTACATAATTGCAAGAATAAGAAAAAGAAATAGGATTGGGATACTATTGCATCATTGCGCAATTTTGGCTATAATCTTTTTTTAGGGCCGATATCCCAAAAACCCCTCACCCAAAAACTTTGAAATTTAGAGGGTTAGAAATAGAAGAAAAACATCTGATTGACTTTTGAGCCTTGACCTTAGAAAGTTTGTCCTTCTAATCTAAAATTTTTTAAGAAAAGTATAGCTAGCTGCAACCAACGAAATCTACTCCCCCCCCCAGAAGCTTCAATGATCACTTACCAACGACTTACAACGCTGGTCAACAAAATTACGAATTACGAGCACCGAACAGTAAAAAAATAATATAAACAAGTGAACTGTTGTTTGAGTGTTTGTGTTAGAATGGGGTAATTAGATAGTGCACATTTGATACACAAATAAGAATAGGTGACTTTACAGATCGCACCAACCTATATTATTTTTATTCCCATTATGCTAAGGAAACCGTCTAATTGTAAAATTCTCGAAATTATTGTGGGACTACAAAATTGAAGAAACAATACAGTTGATGTTGATGGAAAAATGACATTGTGTAACGCTCTCAGACTCACGTGCGTTGGAATAATGAATGATTTTATCTCCTACACCTGCTTAAATAATCTTCGTCAATCATCGGTTTCTGTCATCGGTAAGTTGTGGTGATAATTTTTTTTTTCACATTTTAGCACCCTTAACATAACCTGGTTATTATATTTTTATATAATCTTTTTAACAATTCCTCTAAGTAGAGATTTGCTTTTTTTCTTTTCTTGAATTATTGAAGACACTGGTGACAGAGTACATGGAGGTCTAAAAATAGCTACTGTACATATACATATTCACTCATAACCATTTATTAACAAAACCTAGTTTGTGACATACTCAACAAAATTATTATTCCTACATAATTTAGTTCACTAAAAAATCAATATACAACTTTTTCTTTAGTTTTCATACGACTGGCATGGAACTCACCAGAATTTTATTCTCTTTTGCCCATAAATGCAAGGGGGGTTATTGGAAATAACTGGGGGCTAAAATCTTTATCTTTTTTTTTTTTTTTTGGCAAGATTGAGGTCAGATGAATAACGGTGTTACTAAAGTATTCGTTCGTCACGATGGTTCTATTATATTCTACATACATAAAATTATTATATTTTATTTGCAGCTGCTTTTTGCGCTTTCTTTTCCTGTGCACTGGTAGAGATAAAATACAAACACCCATGCGGCAGGTTGTTTACACACAGGTGTTTGTCAATTTTTTTTTTTTATAAATAGAGAGAATGAGAGCGAAAGATAATACCGACGCATTGTACAATTAAGGTTGAAAACATCGATGGATCCTTAATGTTGCATCTGAAAAATGAAAATAAGGATGACCATGGATTGGATGAAATAGGGATCGGTATCATGAAATAAAAAAAAAGATGAATCTAGTCCTGTTAGTAATATTTGTCATCAGTACAAGAAAAAACAAAAACATTGGAAGTAAATGTTTCCCACCTGACAAATTTATTTTTGCTGCTGGAACGCTAAGTGGGACACAAACAAGGAGTAAAAAAAAAAAGAAAGAAAAAAGAGGGAGGGATGTTTTGGGCGCGCAGTTTAATTGCTGCAAAAAATCTAAAATATAATTTACAAAGGCGCCTCATAACCTTGCAAAGGTTTGAAAGGTATACCAACCATCTTCTAAAATTGAGAAACAAAGTTTAGGTTCTTTTTTTTTTGTTTTTTCAAGTTAACTCATGTCATGAAAATTTTATGATAAGATGGTATACCACAAGGATTAAACTTTTCTTTTGTCAAAGAGAAAATGACTGGATATGATCCTATATGGTATGTAACATCGGCTAAAAAAACCAAAACATAGACAATCAGACACACATCCTCACCCAAGAAAATGTACATAAATCTTACAACTCCCAAAGATTAGCAATGAAGCATGCATTACGTTTGAAGAAAACAAAAGTGAAAACCAGCAAAGGATAAACAACACTATACACATGAAGACATTGTCTTGTAAGTTGCCATGGGTAATTTCCAACTACCATGTAGGACGAGTTCGATCCGATATTCATAAAACTCCCAACAGTATTTTGAACGGAAGATCAGGGAAAAGGGCAACTAATCTTGATCTAAGAAACACCATGTTCATAATTCTTACTTATTACGGTTCATCCTACGATGGTTATGTTTCTTTTTGTTGTCCTTATTATTACTATCATTATATTATAATATTTTTTTTTCTAAAAAAAAATAGAAAAATTACGAGCTTTCAGATACAATAACCAAAACGAAGTTTTTTTTCTTTCAAAAATAAAAAATACTTCACATTTAGAATCTAAATAAACCTTCGCCTGAAACCACAAAGCCAAAGCAAACCAAACTCCGAAATCCAAGATGCAGTCAATTACAGACACTTTCCATTTTCAAAGTTTTATAATTGCCTTTTGTAGAGTGGTAACTACGAATAATTGACATAGTTCTCGTTTAGTTAATGTTATTCAAGGTTTAGGAAACTTCAATTTATATAAAAATAAAACTCAAGGAATTCCAAAACCAGTTTAAATAATAATACAACCATGGTTACGAGATGCAGTGAGTTTTAGTGCAGGGCACATTTCTTGTAGAGTGGTATTTTTAAGTTACACGAACGATCGATATCATTTTTACCTTTTTTTTTTTTTTGAGTGAGATTTGTTGAATTTGTGATTGTTGTATGGTTAAAGGGAAGGACAGTGCTTGGCTGTGTGTACATTAGATACTTCTTACGTGATTTATTCGTAGAAGAAATCTGGTATTGCCTGGTAGGAGCATGCTATATACATATATACATGTGTGTGTGTGTCATTCGGCGATTGTACAACATACCACGCTCAAAACTGTCTATAATCAGACGTAAAATCACTTTCATGGTTAGCGTGCAAATTCGGAATCACCACTGCACAAAAAGGTTCCGAAACATAGTTTGAGTTAGAAACGATGATGGAAGATAATCTATGTCCCAACGGCTTATTTGTTAAGAAAGGAATTTTATGTTGCTTTTTCTTTCTTTTTTTTATTTGTTGTCCTTTGTTAGTCTATTCAATTTTTTTGTTCTCTAGGGAAAACCCATTTATCTTGACCGGAAATGCGCACCAACTGATTTTCCACAATTTAGGGGTACAAAGTGTGAAATGCTTTTGAAGTAAGACGGGCATATTGTGTATTCATTTGACATATGTACACTCAAAGTTACAGGAATTAGTAGGGTGGTAACCATACAGTCACCAAAAAAAAAAAAAAAAAAAAAAAAAAAAAAGAAAAATTCTGTGTTCTATGTACAATTCTTTATTTCTTTTTAAAGTCATTTCCGGGAAATAATGGATTTCCAGATTGCCCTATTTCCGAGGGGAAAAAAGGAGGTGTGCTACTCACCAGCCGACTGCTCCTCTTCGTCCAGATCCTAGTGGAAACTAAAAATAAACTGGAACTCGTGATCATACTTTTCTATACTGGATTAAGACTTTCATGTTCAACTATTTCTTTTGTTGGTGCATATCAATTGTTTCATTGTAATATCGCATGGTGTTTCTGTCCCCCACGTTAAAAGTTGTAATTTTTATTTTTTTGGACTGCACATGAAATGTGTAGTTTTGAGGAGATACTAAACATTTTAGCAATGTGTGGTTTCATAATTTGAAATATGATTGGGTAATCATTTTCATCATGTACAGTGTCTACTTGTTAATGATGTATGCAAGTTGGACATTCTTGTACGTCATACCGTGTGTACCAAGTTCAAAAATCAAAATAAAAAGAAAAATAAAAAAGCAAATGCAGAATACTAGCAATATGTATCGACTTTTCTTATCAACACATCATAACCATTGCATCAATTACACAAAAGTCGGTTTGAAATTATTGCTGTGGTGTTGGTTCAACTGTGACAAAATCAGGTGGGGACGGGGGAATTTTCAGTTTCATAACCAACCGAATATTCTCCTCCTTTGAGCTTTTTAGACATAATCTATGCCTTCCCATTAAACCGAAATGTATGAAGGACAGGGTGAAGGGGGAGTGGGGGGAATTGTAGATGGTAGATGGTAGATGGTTGAGGCCATATGGGGGGACTCCTTTTCCTACATGAATGTACGAAGTCATGCGTTTGATAGTATTTTCTTAATTTGTTGTTTATTTCCCACTATCTTTTCAATAGGTTTTATTTTCTTGGTAATTTGGTAGAAGAGCAATTGGAAATATTTTGTAATCTATTATTTATTACTATAAATTTTTGACAATGTGTAATCAATATTCGACCGGATCGTGGACAATTAATCATTGTTTGTGTTCCATTTTCTATTTTATCTTGTTTCTTTTCAAAGGATTATCTGATCTTACTAATGGGCGAGTGTGTGTGTAATGTAGATGAAGAATTAGAAAGACCGGCAACTTATAACCGGAGGTTGGGAGTATTCCTTCGGTTGAACGAAAAAAAAAAAAAAAATACACAAATAGAGTAACAAAACTAAGGCTTCAAAATAATGAAAAAAAAAAAAAAAGTTGCAGTGCATGCAGAGAGTGTTTTTTGACTCATTTTAAAGTTAATAGGTTACGAGAATCTTCTTTCTCTCTTAAAGCTTCTCTATTTTCTTCATTTTGGACAAAACCATAGTTGTTACAAGATATTTGCGTTCACATAAATTTATAACCATGATTACACTTGATTTTATTGTGCACAATATTTACTTCTATATTATATTTCTTTCGGTTTATTTTATTCGAAGGAAGGGTTAGAATGACAGTAACTAACCGTAGACCATTAGGCAGTTTAGATACTCCTTGCTTGTTGATGATGATGAGAGTGAACAGCAATCAGATCATTTTCGGGTTTTTCCGATCATTCATTTTTTTTTTTTTTTCGTTTGTTCCATTTTGCCCCAAAATCATTAGAGTTTTTCTGCCCCCTTCGTAACAATGGAAGATAATCCGAAAAGACAAATATTTTTCGAAGGAGTTTTTCCATGGATATAATAATATTTTATTGTCGCTTTAGATCTGATATTTTATTCTCCCCATTTTTCTTCTAAGAAGGTTACAAGTGTTTGTCGATCACTACAAACAAATAGAACCATTTTGGGTCTTGCCCTAATTCTTTAGCACGTTGCACAAAACCCGATGCTTCTTCATATTGTTGTTCTTGCGGTATGACTGGTTATACCAGGATATGCAGAAATTCTAAAGATGATTTTAGGAAATGTGGAAATGTGCAATAAGCAACTAGCTTCTGAAGAATAAGAATTATTTCACAAACAGAATTAAACTTAAGCCGACGTACATACACACATTCATTCATTCATGTTTTTGGGAAAATTTTCTTCTTGCCTCTATTTGTCTTATTCAAACAGTGTCAGTATGTGAGTAGCCTGCGTTAAATCCCAAAAAAAAAAATAATACAAGCTAGATGTATAGTATAGAAAGATTTGCCATATTACACAATATCGTCAATCCGTTAATTAGCTTTCTATTAATAATAGTGGGTCATAATTCTCAAATATATAAATGTATACAAAGTATCTGAAAAATAAAAAAAAAAAAAGAAAAATCAAAAAAATCAAAAATTATTCCATCCACCTTTAAATCTGAGATTAAGAGCTATCCGATAGTTTTGAGTTCGAGAACCCGATTTACTCTTCTCTCCCATCTTTCATCATTCATTTTACATAATACATATTCCAGTTACAGGGACATCCACTCCACACCACCGCTTATTTACAAATACATTTTTTTACCGTTCCATTCCATTAAGGTTAAACTTTTGTTCGATTAATTAGAAGTCAAAGACAAACCTTAGATTTTGTTGAAGTGCGTTTTCCGAAGTTGCACTGCCATATTTCCATTTCATTTTATTTTTTCCATTTCCTAGAGCTAAGACTTGAAGATCCACGGTGACATTCTTGGAAGTTGAGAATTATATATCACTAGAGGAGTCCCAAAAAATTTTCAAATCTTACATTCATTTTGGTTAACACGTCCAATTTAAATTTGTGCATTATCCAATACTTGTGCAGACTGTGACACCTTTTTCTTTTGTCAATCCAAAAGACCCCTAAAACATACGAAGAAATTCTTTTTTCTCCCACTAAACAATTCCCCTCACAAAACCAACAATAGTGGGAAAAAAAAATTACTACCAAGCCCACAATTGACAGTAAACAATTGTAATTATTATAATTACAGAGTACCAGACCAATTTGAACAGTTGATATTGGTATATATTTGGCTGAAATTCCATATAAATTAGATTGGAGAAACGTTTAATTTAAAGTAAGACGTTCTTTAATTTGTCTTTTTCAGAGAAGAATCCTTAGAATAGACGAGCACAGACAACGTTGCTAAACAGGTATAAAAAGAGATTACTTTTTTTTTGGGGCCATATTAGCTAATTAGTTGGTACTTGTACTATTCCTATTTTAATTTATTTTCCTGCTTCGTTTTTGTTATCAATAATTAAAAGTATCCACCATTTTGTCGACGGCAACTACAGCATCTAGTGCTTATTACTATAGACCTAATACCATGGATCAACCCTATTTGGAGCATCAGTTGGATCAAAATGTGACTAATACTAATAATAATTCTGTTTCACAGGATAATTCTCATGTAGCATACCCACAACAACCTCAGCATCAACCACAACCACAACCTCAACAACAACAACAACAACTCTCTCAGCAACCAACTCCACAACAACTGCAATTCCACTCTCCCTTGCAAGCACAAATTTCGCAACCACCAATGTATGGTACTCCTCAGGATAATAGATATCAACAATATCAACAAGTACAACCTCGCGGGTCTTCTCAACAACATTTGCATCCACCTCCAGCAACATATATTCCTATGCATTCTTCAAACTATGTTTCAAATCAACCTTACGCACAATATGCTATACACCAACAACCTCGTCAGATGTATGATACCGGATACTCAGATCAATTAAACCCATTAAGTTATAATAACGATAGAAATTTAGTTGCTCCTATTCCTCCTTTACATGTTCAACAACAATTAGTTACTAAACAAGACGGCTCCTCTATTAACAATTCAGGTATAACATTAAAACAAGAGACTCAACAACAAGCCCAACAACAACAGCAACAACAACAACAACATCAACATCAACAAAATATCACTTCATCGAATTCTACTGCTAATCATTCACATCAATCTCCTGTTTATAGTAATGAGGATCAACAAATGGTTAGGTCCAATTGTACTAGATGTAAGAAGGAGTTTGATCAACCGGTAGTAATTCCCAAAGCTAATGACTCCGCAGGTGGTCAAAAATTGTTAGCTGAGCCTAAGATCTTCAAGTTATGTCAACATTGTCGAGACTTACAAAGACAAAGATCCAGAAGGTGGCAGAAAAAAACCAAGGATAAGCAAGGTGTTTGTCGTAGATGTGGTTCTGAGATTCCGTTGGAAGAAAGGAAATTTGTCTTGTGTCCTAATTGTAGACAGAATTTACGAACGAGAAAAGCGAACCGAGCCGCTCAGGGTAAATGTGTTCATTGTTCTGGTCCCTTAGACGCTTCTATATTGGTTAAGGATGAAAATGGTAACATTATGACTGAACCTAGTATCAATGGAGATGCTGGTGGTGACGATAAGAAAAGTGGCCGAGGCTCAAATAACTACAAGGTTTGTCAAAGGTGTCGTGAGAATGATAAAATCAGAAGAACCAATTTAGAGAAAATGGGTAATTGCAATCGATGTGCGAAAGCTTTGGATCCAAGTGATCATGGTAGAAATAAGGTTTGTCTCAGTTGTCGAAGCAAAAAGAAGAAATCCACTCCAACTATGAAACCAACTTCTCCAATTCAGAGTCTTTATGGATCCAATCCAATGCAACCACCTATTCACCTTCATCAGAACTTACCACCTCATCATATGATCCAAACACAACCTATGCATCAACTGAATGATCAATTGAATATTTTAGGGAACAACCAGCAACACTCGATCACAGCAAACAACACTGCACAAAATTTCAATCCTGAACATCAACAACAATATAGTGCTATTCCCTTACACCAACACCCTTATGGTCAACCCTATGCAATGCCACCTCAATATGCAAACCAGCCATCAATTCATACACAACAACAGCAGCAACAGCAGCAACAACAACAACAACAGCAGCAGCAACCACCACCACCTCAGATGAATCAATATCAAGGGTTGCAACAGTATTCTCATTCGCAGATACTCCCACCTCCACCTCCACATCAACAACAAAAACAACAACAACATTCACAAATCCAAAACAATCATCATCAAGACTTTCAAAATAATTATCCTGGCGTTAATTAGCATATATTCTTTGTATCTTTTTTTTTTTAGTTTAGAACAAATAGACGATTATGTTGTACTATATTCAGGTTTTGAAAAGTCTTTTTTTTTTCGCAACCAAAGAACAAACCAAGGAAGATATTGAACATGACAAGAGAATTCTTTTTGTATGTCAAATTGTTAAATTTGAAAAAGATAATATACGATATGTTGTAGAATAGTACTTACTGCGCAAATGAATCATTTTGGTCCAGAAAAGGAAAGGTTATACAAAGAGTATGTTTCTAATACTGAGTTAAGTCGCAGTTAAAAAAGAAAAAATGCATGGCGATAGTTGGGTTTTTCACAACAAGATATCAGACAGACAATCGATGTATGGACTAAATAATACTGAAACAGAAGAGCAAATAGAATGCAGGATGAGCTCTTGTAATGTATGAACTCTGTGGTTCATTCGCTAGGTACATAGAAAAATAAAAAATTTGATGCACATGCTGATTTGAAACAATGTGATTTTTTTTTGTTGTGGTGGTTATTTTAGTTTTAGGGGCTTGTTGACTAGGCGGAGATTAAATGTACAAACCGGCGAGGAGTAACCTTTTCTTAGAGTTCCTATTGAAAAATCTCCAAAAGAAAATAGTATTCGTTTAGCCAACCCAAGATAGGTTCTGTCGGGATTAAAATCCTCGCATTATGATTATTATTCTTCTTCTTTTTGTTCTACGCAACAATGAACTTCTCCTGAAGATTTAGATAACTCTTTAAACTTTTCCATTTTAATAAGATTTGGGTGTCGGAAATAAGATGTATTATATGCCGATCAATATTGTTCGTTAGAGAAAAAAAAATACAACCACATGTGTTTGTAGTGGGAAACCCCGGAACTCTGCAACACCCCTTTTTTGTGGCATATGAAACAGCAGTTGATGTCATTAGATAAAAATATTGTTCTTTGGAGAGTATGCTCAAGAACACAGAATGAAAAAAAAAAATAAAAATCGAAACAGCTTCTAGAAGCCTTAACTTAACCCATGGATATCCATGCATGTTTCCATGGAAGACGAAATAAAATATTACACACTAATGAACAATTGATTCTTCATTGGGGGAATGTACTTAAAATTGAAAATCCTGACGTGTGTTTGCTTATGCGCGGTTAAGGATGTAGGCGATTTTGTATTTAAACACGTTTGCATCACGTTTTTTATTTTCCCACAGTTGCTTTGCAAGCTGTTCTCGTACTGGAAGAAAGAGATTGCCAACACATGTAATTCGTGCAATTCAAAAAATAAAAAAATTTCATAATATGTAGCAGGAACATAATCATATTTATCAAGGCGAGACAATTGCTAAACATGAAACTCAAAACCTTAAAAGAATTACATACATATAAAAAAATGAAAAACCCACACCTTGCAAGCGGTACCGGTATAGTTTTTGACTTCTCTTTCTGACCATATACAAATTAGTCGTCCCAGAAAATTCTCTTGTAAACTAGATTCCGTACAGAGAGTGTCAGCTTTGTGTTCTCTGGAACTGTGGTGTCTGCAATTCAACGGCAAGGATTGCCTTTGTACGGATTATTGGAGTTCACGCTTCTGTTGAACATCACCACAAAATACACCAGGGCGGTTAGAGAAGATGATAAAACCGTTAATTGCTGTTGATGATGGATGTAGATTTGCGGAAATTTGAATTTCGATTTTTCAGATCTCCGACCAATTGAACGTTCCCCGGAAATACAGACATACCAATAGTAATCATAATAAAAAAAAAGGCGTTTCAATTGACCAGACGTACATACATACATTCAAGTACGTATGTCTAGAAAGCAGGGCCACGACAATGGTTCATGACATGTCTGTGGTCACCTTATTTCGTATCTTCAAAATCTGATATTCATCTCTACCTTTTTTTTATGAGATTGGCACCTGGCTGGATTTGTATCGGATTAATAATAACCCAAATATTCTACACTACACCCGAGTCAAAGCTTGTTGATGTTCTATTGGTAAAAAAAAAAATCTAAGGATGTCAAAATTTTTTATTTCTACAATTTCATTGGTTGCAATGTTTTGATCAGCCGTCGTTGCAAGTTAAAAATGGGTCTGCACATCTAGTACCCACCTCCTTTGACCAAAAAAAAAATAAAAAAAAAATGAAGACAAGTACTGCCCATAACAACTAAAGTCAATGAACACCTGTCCTTGTGACTCATGTGACTCTTTACAACCTTCATACTCCATCAGTGCCGGTGTTCAATTGTTTGTTCAATATTAGTTTTTATTTTGTTTGGTGGGAAAAACAAAGGGTTCAAAGGTCGACATCACAATCCTAGGAACATCTGCAGATAAGACAAGGCGGCAAACCTCCATCGTCAAAACCCAAAAGCCTACGTCACAAGAAGTGGACCATTGTTTATATTCTCATCATATCCCCTCACATACACCGTTAATGGTCTAACTCAACTTGAAATTGGACAAACATAACTGTACTAATATTGAACAGAGTTTTTGAATGGTCAAAGAAAAAAAGGTTCTGACAACCGCAGCAAAGAAACCGAAGGAAAAAAAAATAGAACGTACGAATTTCAAAAAAAAAAATATCCCGTTACAACAGAAAACAACAAAACCAAAACAACACAAGTGAGGGAAAACGAAAAAAGCAAAGAAAAAAAAAATCTTCAAGGAAGGAAAATCTACCAAGCATTGTTTGTTTCTATCCTATTTTGTATCCCGACTACAAGAAAACAAAGGCAAAATACAAAATACAAACTATAAACAACAATGTCTAAATCAAGTCACTTTGATTCGTTAGACGATATCCGACAAAAAGAATTACCCCCGGTCCCCAGCGCATTGTCACAGATACTGGATCAACCACCACTAATGGAAACCAAAAGTTTGAGAAGGAAGAATTTCAAGAAACTCTCTTTGGATGCCTCACCAGTTAAATCAAAAGACAATCTAATTCTCAACGATACCATGAACATAAAAGAACCAACATCCTTGCGACAAAAGAGACAAAGACCTGCACCCATTCTCAATTTACCCAATTCATCTTCCTCAAATTCGACCACACAGGTAAATATATCTTCATCATCTTCATCATTAGCATTTTCTCAACAGTCTCCTGGCTCTGGAGTTATAGTGAGTCAGACTTTAAGTCGACCTACTAGTGCTGGTGGTAAGGCAGGCGCAGGATCATCTGCTACGTCTCCCTTTAACATTAATAGAAGCAATAGAAATGTGGATCCTGATAATGAAGCATCTACAGATTTAATCTTGAACCAAATATCGAATTTGGATTTATCAAACATGAACCATCATCAACAACGTCTCCATCAAAACAATCACCACCATTTACCTAGTCGCAAACGACAGACCGTGATATCTTCCATTTCACCTACAAAATCAGCATCATCCTCACCGTTGGAACCAAAAGCACAACTATTAACTGATGCCCAATCACCAATAGCAACAACCAGTTCTTTGAAGTTAAACAGTAAAGACTTGTTGACATTGAAACAATTGGGTTCTGGGAACTCTGGTTCGGTATCCAAAATCCTTCATATACCTACACAGAAAACCATGGCAAAGAAAATCATTCATATAGACCTGAAGAGTGTTATACAAACTCAGATTATACGTGAATTGAGAATACTACATGAATGTCAATCACCATATATTATTGAATTTTATGGTGCATGTTTAAATAATAACAACACTATCGTTATATGTATGGAATATTGTAATTGTGGATCCTTGGACAAGATATTACCCCTTTGTGATAACAAGCAATTCCCAACCTTTGTATTGAAGAAATTGTCGTTAGCTATCTTTTCAGGATTGACATATTTATACACCACGCATAAGATCATCCATCGTGATATCAAACCAAATAACGTATTAATGACGCATCGAGGTGAATTCAAATTGTGTGATTTCGGTGTTTCACGTGAATTGACTAACTCCCTAGCCATGGCAGATACTTTTGTTGGTACTTCCATGTACATGTCACCAGAAAGAATCCAAGGGATGGATTATGGAGTTAAATCAGACGTGTGGTCCACAGGTTTAATGTTAATAGAGTTAGCCACTGGTCTTCCTGTATGGTCAGATGACTCCGACGCTGAGGGTGATGATCAAGAAAATAATGGACAAGGAAACCAAAATGGATTCAATTCATATAATGGACCTGAAGGTATCTTAGATTTATTGCAACGTATTGTGAACGAAGATGCTCCTAGTTTGACTGGCAAGATAAATCATGTTACAAAACAACCTTATGATCAGAAATTATGTCAATTTATCGATGCCTGTTTAATCAAGGACGATACTCTGAGAAAATCTCCTTGGCAATTACTAGAGGACAAGGAAGGTTTTTTGAAAGGGGTCGAAGAAGGTGCTTATGATAAAGAACATAAACAATGGGCGAAAAAGATAAGAAAACTTAAGAATTTATAGTAGTACAGATATATTTCTTTATTGTTGTATATAGCCAGTATTGGTTTTATGATTATTATTATTATTATTATTTTTATGCATTACTTATGTCATCATTCACCGCTTTTGAAACCTCAACACCTTGAACCTTTTGGTTATAACTATTACTTGGTTGGACTTTTCTTGTACTTCTTATTTCATCCATCGCATAACCTGGTATCTTGATATTCCAGTTCTTATCTAGGTGTAACTGAATATCCCTAGCTTCAATACTATCGACTTTTCTATGTTTGGCCAATCTGCATGCGAAACTAGTGACAGAATGTATAAATTCATCAGCCAAATCCAACAATAACTCTTCAACATTACCATCAATATTGGTCTTTCCATCACCTTCGTCTACCCCAATGGTACTTATCAAATCGCTTAATTTTCTCTTATTGAATACTCTTCCTGTGGTATTGGCATCAATGGAACTTGTATCCCCTTCAATATCAAAGGTAGGTAATTTTGTAATCGCAGGAGAATCCAACAATATACTCAAAGAATTTGCTGCCCCTCCAGTTAATGTAGGTCTACCATCATGAGCACTATTAAACGTTGTCACGGTAGGCGGTTTCACATTAATGGAATTGTTTATAGGAATGGATGGAACTGGTTGCCTGGTTATACCAGCTAAATTTAACGACATCGAAGAACGTGGTCGTTGCTGTGGAGTACCACGACCTGTTGCAGGTCCGCTGGCATCTCCGGATACGGTTCCTGCTGCAGTACCGCTAGCCACATTTGCAACTGAAGGAGATTTGGCGATTGTAGCACCATTGTTTTGTGCTGGAGTTCCATGAGCACTAGTGCTTGCTGTTGACTGACGCTGTTGATTAACCTTTTCTTGGGCGGTATTTGTTGGCAATTGAGATTTGTCAATTTGCTGCTGTTGCTGAAAATGAGCTTGTGGTGTAGCTGATGCTTGTCTGCTGGGTACTCTTTGGTGTGGCTGTGGCTGTGGTTGTGGTTGCTGCTGTTGTTGTGGTGGTTGTGGTGGAGGTTGCTGTTGCTGTTGTTGAATTGGAGCTGATACTGGAGGAGGTACGGAAGCAGGCCCATTGATTGATGGTGTTGGTTGGGAAGCTGGAAATGCAGGAGTTGGTGCTTGTGATGGCATATTGGACGGAACTGGGTTATGTTGCATTTGAGGCGTCAGTCTAACTGGCATCGGAGTTGGCGCTTGTGACTGCATTTGCATCATGTTATTATTGCTCTGGGTACGCTGTTGATTGTTCAAAAACTGCTGCTGTTGTTGTTGTTGTGCTGCCTGCAATTGTGGGGAGAATTTTCTTTGTTGGTTCATTTGAGCTTGACCTTGTTGAATCTGGCTTTGTAGTTGTTGTTGTTGATTATTTTGCATCTGCTGTGGAGGTTGTTGATGTAGGAGCCCATCATTATTATTCTGCTGTAACTGTTGTTGCTCGAGTTGCTTTTGACGCTGTGCTTTTGCCTGGAGAACTAACTGGCTTCTAATGTACATACCAACCTTTTGATATTGCTGAAACTTAGTCTTATTCTCTAAGATTTCTTTATCGATCATTTGAATCTGTTCTGGAGTTATGTTATTTGATTTTTTACTTTGTTCAAGTAACTGCACTTTTTGTTGAACCTCCGTCAACTTCTGTTTCACTTGAGCAAGTCTCTCCATTGTGATATTGTTCGCAAGCGGATTTCTGTTCATCGTTCCAGCATTCATGTTTGATGACGCGGTTTGATTCATATTCCCATACATATTGTTTGGCTGTGGGGTTTGCTGGGGTTGGGGAGTGCCCTGCAGTTGCTGAGTCGAAAACTGAGACATATTTGGCGACTGTTGTTGCATTAATGGAGACTGTTGTCTCATTGGTGTTCCCATGTTAACCTGTCTTGATTGCATCATTGGCGATTGGAGAGAGGGATTTGGTGATTGCAGTTGCATCAAGGGAGTTCCAACTTGATTACTGTTCACATTATTCATTTGATTAAAGTTATTATTCACATTGTTCATTTGTGCCAATGCCTGAGCCTGTGCTTGAACCGCCTGTATTTGCTGTTGGTGCTCGCTCAAGGTCTGTTGTTGTTTTTGTTGTTGCTGTTGTTGTACTTGTTGTACTTGTTGCTGCAGCTGTTGTTGTTGTTGTTGTTGTTGTTGTGCTTGTTGTTGTTGTGCCTGTTGCTGAAGTCTATTCTTTTGTGCTTGGTATCTTGCTAACAATCTTCGAATATTCTCAGCACGATTGAAATGTTGTTGTCTTTCTGAATCATTTGTAGAATTCTTAGCTTGATCATACGCAGTTCTCATAGCAGTCACCAATTGTGCCAATTGCTGGGGAGGTATGTTCTGCAAATTGATTTGTTGTTGTTGTGGATTACCATTGGTATTCTGGTTTTGCATACCATTGTTATTCATTGAGTTGTTCATTTTGATGGATGTTATAAAAAAAAAAGAAAAGAAATCAGTCCAAACTGAAAGTTGATAAAAGCAGAAACAACGGTATAAAACTTTACAATATACGAATGGACCTTCCTTTGTGCGATAATGATATTTTAGATCTTTGTGCTGCAGAGGGTGGTTGGAAAGACTGTTTGTTCAAATATCAAAATAGTTTTTTTTTTCTTATTTTTTTTTTTTTGGTTGTTGCTTTGTAAGCTGGAGCATATCAAAAAAAAAAAAAGATATCAAATGTCGTACCTCAAATGTCGCACGAGCACAACAACTAGTTTTAGCGGTTCTACTATTTTCTAATTGTTATGCTATCTCTTTGGAAGATAAAATGTCATATTCTTTATTGTTTGGCTTTATTTGTTACGGTTAAAGACATACGGACTACTTTATTTCAAATCATATACATAGATAATATCAACTAGAAGAAGAAAATTAACGAAGTTTCGTTAGGGGCTCTTGATGTAGCATTCAATTGAAACGTGAATCTGTACTGGATTTGATATGGTCGCCAAAGACTGTTAATTATTGATCGTTGTGTAGTGCAAGCATGACTTTATTTGCTTTTAGGTGATACGTTACTTTTAAATTTCTAAAGAATTAATCTGTTTTCTTCAAACATTCACTTCGACAGAATACATCAATATTGGTTTACTGGTCTTTGAATAAAAGTTGAAGTCAAGCCACTTACATACACTAACATTCCCCATAGTGGATACTAGAGCTAACATTTCATCTATGTTATGTATTGTTATAGTTCTTGGCTTTTAACCACGAGAGTTTTAAGCCACACGATAGTCAGTCTTTTACTTCCATCTAGCTAATGAAGCCTAGAAGATAGCCTATAAATGAGTTGGCTTCCCAGTTGTTCAATTCTTCATTTCGCTTCACTTCCCTTCCCTTCACTCTCTAACGCGGAGTTTCGTTGTATCTTCCATACAGGACTACGCGTGTGCCCGAAAAAAAAATTTACTTTGTCTTTTGAGATCGCTATTTTTTTTTTTTTTATAGATGTATAGAGAAGCCGTTATATCTTCTTACTTTCATTCTTTTTTTTTTATCATTTTCCTCCAGTCAATTACACAACTACCAATCAACATTTCTTATCATTTCCTTATATTTACATACAAAGAATGTCACGTAGACCAAATGCATTTAGAGGGTCAAGCTCAGCACGTTTTGTGAAAAATGAGATTAATACAAATTATAGAAACACTAAAGAATACCGCCAACAACAGCAGAACACTCAACCTGTTGACCCATATGTGGCCAACAATCCCATGCTCAATGACTCAATTCAGAAAAAAGACTTGGTTCAACGAATAGATGGTATCGATACAATTATGGGATTCGATAGATATGATCATGGTGAAAACGACGGGAATAAACCAAGAAAAGGTTGGTTGATTAATTTCCATGCCACAACTATACCTAGTGATGAGTATTTAACAGGATATTCTGGTGTTGACTACTACTTCCTTGATGAAGAAGGGGGAAGTTTCAAAGCGACGTTACAATATGATCCATACTTCTTCGTGGATGTCTTACCAGGTGATCACGAGCTGGAGGTCGAAGAGTGGATGCGAAAATACCTAGAATCATGTAATGTCAAGAAATTCAGCCGTACTATAAAGGAAGCGTTAGAATTACCAAATCATTTGTTGGGTCTCAAGAAGAACTTGATTAAACTCAGTTTCCACAACATTCAGGATCTCTTGGCAGCAAGAAGGATATTGACACCAATAATAAAGGATAATCAACTCAAGCGAGAATCAAGAGATCTTTACAATTTCAGAGATGCAGATTCCACGTCAGATCCCTCCACATTTATA
Organism: Candida neerlandica; assembly: GCA_030557875.1. Lineage (NCBI taxonomy): Eukaryota > Fungi > Ascomycota > Pichiomycetes > Serinales > Debaryomycetaceae > Candida > Candida neerlandica. The sequence goes on along the minus strand of JANIWD010000005.1, from coordinate 171,053 downwards.
GATGATATAAGAGAGTTTGACGTTCCTTTCCATGTTAGAGTGTCGATAGATAAACAATTGAGAGTTGGTAAATGGTATGACGTTTATGCCAAACATTCGAAAATAGACATTGTTGAAGACAAGGAAAAAATTGCATTCGCCGACCCAGTCGTTTTGGCATTTGATATTGAAACTACGAAGGCGCCATTGAAATTCCCAGATGCCAAAATAGATCAGATCATGATGATTTCTTATATGATTGATGGGGAAGGTTTTTTAATTACGAATAGAGAGATTATTTCTGAAGACATTGAAGATTTTGAGTACACTCCAAAGCCTGAATATCCTGGATTGTTTACTATATTTAACGAGCCTGATGAAAAACATTTGTTAATAAGATTTTTTGAACATATACGAGAAGTGAAACCAACAGTCATAGCGACATTTAACGGGGACTTTTTCGATTGGCCATTTGTTGAAAATAGAACGAGGTTTCATGACATGGATATGTTTGAGGAGGTTGGATTTGCTAAGGACAACGAAGGAGAGTATAAGTCCAAATACTGTGTTCACATGGATTGTTTCAGATGGGTCAAGAGAGATTCATATTTACCACAAGGGTCCCAAGGTTTGAAAGCTGTTACCACAGTGAAATTAGGGTATAATCCAACTGAATTAGACCCAGAGTTAATGACTCCTTACGCATATGAAAAACCACAGTTGTTATCTGAATATTCTGTGTCTGATGCTGTTGCAACCTATTACTTGTATTACAAGTATGTTCACCCTTTTATTTTCTCCTTGTGTACAATTATTCCATTGAATCCTGACGAAGTTTTAAGAAAAGGTACTGGTACCTTGTGTGAAATGTTGCTTTCTGTGCAAGCTTACGAAGGAAATATTTTGTTGCCAAATAAACATTCGGATCCAATAGAACGATTCTACGATGGCCATTTATTGGAATCAGAAACTTATGTTGGTGGACACGTCGAGTCCTTAGAGGCAGGTGTCTTTCGAAGTGATATTGACACAGATTTCAAAGTCGACCCAACTGCTATTGACGAGCTATTGAGCAATTTGCGCAATTCGATCAAGTTTTGTGTTGAGGTCGAAAATGGTAAAAAAATAGAGGATGTGGAAAATTTTGAGGAAATTTATAACAAAATTGAAAACAGTTTATTGGATTTGAAAAACAACCCTACAAGACATGAAAAACCATTCATTTACCACGTTGATGTCGCATCAATGTATCCCAACATTATGACGTCCAATCGTCTACAACCCGATTCTATGAAGACTGAAGAAGACTGTGCTGCATGTGATTTTAATCGTCCTGGGAAAAATTGTGATAGAAGACTTCCTTGGGCCTGGAGAGGAGAATACTATCCTGCTGAAATGAATGAATATAACATGATAAAGAGAACTTTGCAAAATGAGACTTTCCCAGGAGCAAAGCCGTGGTTGCCTCCAAGAACATTTGACGAATTACCATATGCCGAGCAAGCATCTATGATCAAGAAAAGAATATCAGATTATTCCAGAAAGGTGTACCACAGAGTTAAAGCAAGCAAAGTTGTGACAAGAGAAGCAATCATCTGTCAAAGAGAAAACCCGTTTTATGTGAATACTGTCAGAAGTTTCCGTGATAGAAGATATGAATTCAAAGGTTTGGCTAAGGTTTGGAAAGGAAAAGTTGGTAAAATTGATTCATCCGATACTATTGCGAAAGACGAAGCAAAGAAAATGGTTGTTCTTTATGATTCATTGCAATTGGCACATAAAGTTATTTTGAATTCATTCTACGGTTACGTAATGAGAAAGGGTTCCCGTTGGTATTCGATGGAAATGGCTGGTGTTACCTGTCTTACCGGTGCCACCATTATCCAAATGGCAAGATCATTAGTTGAAAGAATTGGTAGACCTTTGGAATTGGATACCGATGGTATTTGGTGTATTCTCCCTAGTTCTTTTCCAGATCGCTACCATTTGAAGTGTAAAGATGGTAAGAAAATCTATTTGGAGTATCCATGTTCCATGTTGAATTACTTGGTGCATCAAACTTACACCAATGATCAATATCAAGATTTGATTGACCCTGAAACTTTCAAGTACGAAACGAGATCGGATAATTCTATTTTCTTCGAACTTGATGGCCCTTACAAAGCTATGATATTGCCAACGTCTAAAGAAGAAGGTAAAGGTTTAAAAAAGAGATACGCTGTCTTCAACGAGGATGGATCGTTGGCAGAGTTGAAGGGTTTTGAATTGAAAAGAAGAGGTGAATTGCAATTGATCAAGAATTTCCAATCTGATATTTTCAAATTATTCTTGGAAGGTGATACCTTGGAGACATGTTACCAAGCCGTTGCAACTGTGGCTAATAACTGGTTAGATGTTTTGGATACAAAAGGTGGTATGTTAGAAGACGAAGATTTGATTGAGTTGATTTGTGAAAATAGAAGTATGTCAAAAGCTTTGGCTGAGTACGGAGATCAGAAATCCACTTCAATTACTACCGCAAAGAGATTGGGTGAATTTTTAGGTGAAGAGATGGTGAAAGATGCAGGGTTGGCAACCAAGTACATTATTAGTGCCAAGCCCGCTGGTGCTCCTGTTACTGAACGTGCTATTCCCGTCTCTATATTCTCGTCAGATAAGAAAGAATTCTTTTTGAAGAAATGGTTGAAAGATCCGTCATTGAACAAGTTCAGTCCAAGAGATGTTATAGATTGGGACTATTATGCCGAAAGATTGGCGTCGGTAGTTCAGAAAATTATCACTATTCCTGCAGCTTTGCAAGATGTCAAGAACCCCGTCCCAAGAGTACAACACCCAGATTGGTTAAAAAGAAAGGTTAAAAATAAGGAGGATACAAAACAGCAAACAAGTATTTCGTCATTCTTCGGTAAGGCAACCGTATCAGAAGCCAAACTTAAAGATATGGAAGACTTTGGTCATGTTGAAGCATCCGTACCAAAGGGAAAGGTGAGTCGAGTGACATCGCGAAAGAGAAATGCAGGAAAGGCTAACCTTGTTGATGTTGCTGAAGAAGAAGAAAGAAACCAGGCGATTTTGAATGGTCCGTGCCCTTCCATGTTGGAAGATTATCAAGGCTTCATACAATACCAAAAGGCAAAATGGAAAGTGCAAGCAGCCGGAAGGGATAGAAGAAGGAAGTTGTTTGGTGCAAATGCCGAAAGTTCTCAAAGATCAACCGTTGGTGCAATGATTAGAAAACGTGCTGAAAACATTGCTGGCTCGGATTGGGAAATTTTGGAATATAAACTAGATCCGACAAGACCTGGAGACTTAAAAGTATATATTCTGGCTGGTGAAAAAGTCCATTCATTTAATTTCCATGTTCCTAAAAAAGTATACGCTACTTTCAAGAATGAATTGTCACCAAGAAAAACAATTCCTGGATGTGAAATAGAAAAGTCCAATGCAATCTTGCCCAACGGTCATGATGCCACGAATTTGTATAAACTCACAATGCTGCAATCAGTATTCCAAGATCAATTGAAGGATGTTGATAGTCTATTACAAGACTCTGATATCTTGGGAGTTTATGAAGCTCAAGTAGATCCTGTTTCACGTGCAATAATCGATCTCGGAAATACAGTGAAGTTTGATGATACCAGAGTTGGTGCACTTGGAAAAGGTCTTAAGAATGGGTTCAATACCAAAGAGTTGTTGAAAGTTGAATCTGACGCATACTTGAGAAAATTTGACATGGATATGGTGTATTTGTTGCATATTGTGACTAATAGTTACGAATTTTTCACCATTTTTAAGACGTGGGACAATGAATGTCAAATACTTGTGTTGAAGCCTTCTGCTACTGCCCAAGAGTTGCCTAACAACATCCACAGAATATATCGTGAAATTTATGATACAAAGAGGGAGAAATTGGCAAAAGTTTCTTCCATAGTTGATTACCAAGAAGAAATGGTCTTTGAAATCAAGTACTATCATGATAGCTCGAAGCTATTCAAAAAGCTTAATCAAGCCATTGGCAAGATCCACGAAGGCAGAAGTACTAAAGCTCTTCTTGCCGTCCAATCACCTTACATTAGCAGAATTTTGAAATTGCTTCCAACAACTAATGAATTCCCAACTGTGAAGATGCATCTCAGAGAGTTGTCATTGCCAGCTGTTGGTTGGCAGACATTAATATCCAAACGTCTCATCAATCATTATTTCGTATTGGCATCCTGGATTAAGAATTTAATTACATTTGCAAAATATTGCAGAATTCCGTTGTGTAATTTGCAAATTGAAAACTTGGGATTTTTAATTGATGTCGTGTACGCTAGAAGACTAAGCGAAAATAATATTGTTTTGTGGTGGTCGCCTACTCCTTTGCCTGATATTGGAGGTTTTGAAACTGATAAAATACTTGACTTTGATAATTTGGAGTTCCCAACTATTAATAACCCTGAAATTTATGAATCCACGTGTTTGGAAGTTGAAATAGGTACATTGACGATAAACACCATCCTTACAAGTGCGCTTATTAACGAAGCTGAAGGTACCGATTTGGCCGAAGATGGTGTCCATTTTGATAGGAACAATGGTGCATCTACTTTTGCGGAAGATTCGTTTTCAAGTCCAGCGTTAGCAGTACTTCGTTCAATGGTGAAGGATTGGTGGGACGATGCATTGAGAAGCAACGTAAATGCTGATTCCATTATGAATGCATTGGTAACTTGGGTCAATAGAAATGACTCGATGTTGTATGATCCAGCTTTACACTACCATGTGCATAATTTGACGTCAAAGGCTCTTTTACAATTGATCAACGAGTTTAAGAAAATGGGTGCAAGAGTTATTTTCGCAAACAGAAATAAAATGTTGATTCAAACAACTAAAGTTTCAGTTGAGAACTCCTACGCTTATGGACAGTATATTTTGAAGGCTGCAAGAGCCAAACCATTATTCAATTTCTTGGACTTGAATATCGTTAAATATTGGGACCTTTTGGTTTGGATGGATGAATTTAACTACGGTGGTAGAAGCTGTACTGAAATTGTCAATGATGAAGTTCAAAATTTGGTTCCTGAAAACCACTGGAACTTACAAAAGTTTTTACCTATTCTTTTCCAAACTGAATTTGAAGATTGGATGGTTATATTCTTGGATGCCTTGTCAAAGTACAAAACCGAGCACCTCTTAGGAGGGACACAGAATGCAAACACTCCGAGGGTTACTCAAATTGCTCATATTCTAAGAGGTCAAAAGAAATTGGAAGCTAAAGAGGTTGAAGAAGAAGATATTAACAATGGGGTTATCGAAATTTTTAGAAAGCCATTAACCAGAAGGATAGAAAAATTGTATCGTCGTCAAGTTGAAGCTATTCTCAACCCTGAGTTTAAGAAGGAATACGAGTTCCCAAAGTTGGCTGGATCTCATTTGAATTTGAAAAACCCGGTTTTGGAATTGGTCAAGTTTTTGTGTGCAGTATTTGCATTATCACAGAAGAGAACAATTGAAATTAGGTTATTAAGAAAAGAATTGTTGCAAATCTTTGATGTTAGAGAGTTTAGCAAAGAAGCTATATTTAAAGATCCAAGTTCTTCGTTGAAACTTCCACAAGTCATCTGTGATTATTGTAATTATATCAGGGATATAGACCTATGCCGTGAAGATGAAAAGTTGATTTGGAACTGTTCCAACTGTCACAAGTCATATGACAGGTCTACACTTGAAGAAGAAATTCTTGCTCAACTCAACAAATTATTTGTCAAGTTCTATAGTCAAGACTTGAAATGTGACAAGTGTAACCAAATTAGACGGAATTATATGGATTTGCATTGCAAATGTTCTGGCAATTGGGTTGAAACCATCGATTCAAGAACTCTTGAGAAACAGTTCCAGATGTTTACCAATGTTGCTAGCTTTCACAGCTTAAAGCTGTTAAGAAGATTGATAGATGAGATTAATTAGAGTTATATCCTTAAAATATATCGAACGTGAATATCTTTGTATACATAATCAAACAGTAAATAAAATATCTAAGCAAATAAATAAGAAAACAAAAGTCGCAATACTTATACCTCAATGGTTTGCCGTCTAGTCAAAATTCGTAAAAATTCCTTTTTCGAATACACTGGGTTGTTGTCAATTTTTCTGATTAAATCATCTAAAGTGATTTCTCTTCTAGTAATATACTGATCAAAGACTTTGGCAACGTCATAAACTTGATCTTCATCAACTTGATCAATGGATTTCCCTCTATTTTGTTCATCCAACTCAGGCAATATCTCTTCAATGAAATTGATTATAATTTTTCTGTCCTTGTAAATACCGAAATCAACTTGATTTTTAATCCATCCTAACCCCCACTTCAGTGTACGTTTAACAATCAACGACCATTCTTCCACTAATTGAGCCACAGTTGTTATATCACCATTCATAACAAACGGTGGAATGGTGATACTGGTTGGTGGTAATGGCTCTAATTTTTGACGCTTTGAGTGGGAAATTGAAGCATCGCTACTGTCTTCACTCTTGCTTATTGACCCATCCATTTCATCATCACTAGCACTGCTGGAGTCTTCTTCTTGTTCAGGTTGAATATTTTGTTTGATTTGATAGCTCTCGGCCCCAATTTCGGCTTCTTCCACTTCCTCCTCTCCGTGGCTTTCTTCTTCTCCTTCTCCTTCTTCTTCGTCGTCGTCGTCTTCTTCTTCTAATTCCTTTCTCTCAATTTCGTCGGAACCGATATCCTGATAGTCGCGAGAAGCAATAGGAGTTACTTGTGTGGCAGCACCATCTGGTAAAATTTTTATTGTGGTGGAGTGGGTACTTGCAGCTTCTCCCATTGCAGCCCGACTTTCACCACTTTCCTCACTCGCGTCACCTGGTTGCTCCGATCCCAGTGAACTGTTTGTGCCCTCTATTACACTAGCTCTTTCTGCATCATTTAAAAATAAAGTTGGGACATTTCCTGTCAAGGAAGAAATTGAAAAAGAAACTCCTGATGAAGCGCTAACACCAGTTCCATCTACACTACTTGATGGGTCAGAGGATCTCAAAGCTGTTTGGTTATGCCCACTGACCTTCTTTAAATATTCATCAATAAACTCGCTATTTTCAATTGTTGTAGGATAGTTTTCAAAATTTTCTTCATTTATGGAATGCAACAAGTTCAATTTTCTCAAGATCTCTCTCAACTTCTTTTCAGTAATGTTGGGATCTGCCTTGGCCAATTCCTGAAAGTACTTGGTCACACTCTCACCATTGACATGGAAATGATCAAGATCCATGTTGGAACAAAAGGACGCATAGCGCTTAAATTCGTTTCTATGCAAAATCTTATTTTCTTCACTTAACCCCCTTAACAGGTTGGTGGTTTTTAACATTTGATCTAACCTTGTTGATAAGTCATTGGAAGTGAATTGGTCTAATAAGAAAGTGGCACCATCCCTAAACAAACTGGTTTGACCATCCACATACTTGTTCAATAAAAAAACAATATCACCTTCTGAATAATCAATGTCATAAGCTTGGCAGTTCAACTGATGCAATTTCAATAAACTTGTTCTTAATTTTTTGGAGTTATTCTTCTTGCTTTTATCAACTTCCACTGCTAAAAATTTTTTCAAAATGTCCTCTTCAATGAACGTATCTGTTTTCCCCTGACGAGCACAAAATCTGATGAATCGTTTCATATCTGTGGCGTATGATTTAAAAGTGTTCACGGTTAAACTGCTTAAAATAGCGGCTGTTTTGCTACTATCCAAGACTTCGTTGTTGAATTTCTGTAATAAATATTCTTCTTCTGGTGATAATTTGATTTTCGAACTGGTACTTAGTTTGAAAACAATGACACGATCATCACTTGTCCCTGGGGATTGATCTAGCTTCTCAACTTCTTGTTCTTTATCTTTTCTGCCAAAATCAAGCTGCTCTTTATTTTCGATAATTGAGACGGACGTTGAAGCGGATGAAGTGGCTGTAGGTTTTCCTGAAAGATTTGAAGGCTCACTAAGTTCTTTCAGGGAGGTTGACCGAGAATTTAAAGGCGTGGAGGAAGAAGAGCTGCTTCCTTCCCCGGAACCTTTTGTGTTATCATTTTGAGTTTGTTGTTTGTAACTACTCATAATTTCTTGTACTATGTTGTCTCCTAAAACTATGTGTGGTTGTTGTGTCGAATAAACAATTCTATTCATATGATACAATTTGTTCAAGGAGGAGCGTAAACTTTTAATTGTGTTCTCAGTAATTTGTCCTCGCTTCTGAATTTCGTTTTCAATCAATTCTTTCACCAACAAATAATTTACATAAAAATTATCCAACCCCTTATTTGCACAATGGCATATATACCTCCTTATCTGGTATAAATATTTCTCTTGTGTCTCGTTTCTCAAAACCCTGAACGTTTTGGAAGCAATTTCGTGGTTCAAGACTTCATTTTCAAATTTTTTCAACAAGATTTGCTCACGTATTTTATTACTGTAGGGAATTCCAGAGCGCCTCGTATGTGATAATATTGGCTGTGAGATCTCCTCAGGTAGTCTGGGAAGTTCCCTTACTATTACTCCTTTATGTACATGACGTGGTTGAGGAGCAGACAACGATGGAGTTTCATGCAATAATTTGTAAGGTTGTCCTTGGTGATTGAATTGAGGAGAGGTTGACTCATAAGGATATATATCTTCATCATCATCGTTATCTTCTTTTTCGTCTCCTATTAGTTCTTCTGAGCCTTTTGAAATGCTCTCAAGTTCAATGTCTTTGGTGTCTATTTCATCTGATGAGCTTAGGTATTCTTCATGTGACATGACTTCAATTGTATTGGTACAAACACAGCAGAGATGTTCCAATGGGTTATTCAGTGTTATTCGATAGAGTCAATTTTTTCAAATCAAGAAGAGCTCCCAAAACCCATAATTATTAAAGAATTTAATGGGGGAATTTTATTCTTTATATTATTCATGTTATTTGACAATAGAGAGTGCCTTTCGAAAAAAAAGAAAAACAAAAAAAACAAAAAAAAAAGTCAAAATCATGCCCTCCAAGAGCTGAAAAAAAAAGTTTGATTTCTTTTTGGTTTAGTGAAACATTTTGATGTAGTATTTGTATTACCATCACTGTGGATGTCAGCTTATTATTGTGTATTGGTTAACAAGTACAAATCAACTTATGTGTGGACTTCTTGTCTTGCTAAGTGTATTACTAAGTTGACCTAAACTACAAGAGCAAACAAGCATTGCAAGAATTTATGATTTAGGGTATCAATTACTGTGACACAATATAGACATCAGGGTCACCCGATGGTTATGATTCCTTTCCATACATATGCGACATACGAATCGTTTACTGTCAGGTTCTTCGTAGAACAACCAAGCCATATTTTGCTAACTACTAACCACTCCTCAACTTTCAACCCTTCTAAATTTGCCAACTCTTTTACAACAATGACTTGTTAATAGTTCGAGAATAGAGAAAAAAAAAGCTTTTTTTTTTTACTTAATGACAATTATTTCTCTTCCAAGTAACAACGAAGAAGTGTTATTAGTAATGTGTTTTGTTTATTTCATTTTATTTTTGTACGCTATTCTGCATACTGCGAAAAAAAATAATTAGGAAACAAAGAGAGAAAAGAAGGCTATTTTTCTTGTGATATTAGGGGGTAGGCACATACACAGCCAACAAAAAAAGGTTTAACTTTTGGTGATTTCTTATTTATTGGGTTATTTATGAATAGTAATTCTTCACTCTTTGTTTAGCGCTCATTGGAATAATGGAGTGTGATATCTTCGGGGTTAAGCGTACGTGTGTTTGTGGATAATAACTACTTTCCCTAACCTGAAATAGACACTCAAGAATTTTATTTCCAGTGGGTTTTTTAATTTATTATTCAGTTCAGATTTTTATAAAATTATTATACCTTGATCTTCAGAAGATTATATACGCATAGCTGGCATGCCCGTCAGTTTAAACGTTCATTTTGGACTACAGATCATGAAAAATGGCTCCTAATATACATCATTCAATAATCAACTACAATGGCTTCACTGGCATAGGTGTCTACCAATAAGATATCACTTTCTCAACCACTTTCCAGTCTCCTACATTCATTTTCTGTTGATTTTCACCAGCGTTTATTGCTCTCACAAGACAGCAAAAACCAAAAAAATTCTCTCTTTCAAATCCATCAATCTATACCAAATAAGTACCTTCTTCAACTGTTGTAACAGTATTAATCCCCTCTCCACTATATTTTTTTCTCTTAGGAAAGATGAATTAATTTTGTGTTTACCCGTTTTCTCCTGTATTGTCTATTTTTTTTTTTTTGCCCGTTTCCAAGACAATAGTTTTTGAGCGGCTATTTTATTGGACTATGCATGAAACTTTAAGACAAATTTCGTGTACTTACACAGAGATGGGTAGTTTCTGGAATTTATCAATCCAGTCATATTCCAATGTAACATTAGCAAAATTCCGTTGAATGTATGGTAAAAAAAATTGCTTGAGGAAGAATACACGTGGAGGAATACTCGCCCTCCCGAAGAGTGAGAAATGGGTACCATAAAATATTATTTCTGTATTTATCACTCACCAAATCCATATGAAGTAAATGTCAGATAAAACAGGAAATCACACCAAAACCTACATTGATTGGACCAGGGATTCTGAGACTTTGTCTAAATTTATTCTGTAGTATCTCTTCTTTTTTTATCTTGTTGCCAGTTGATATACTTTCTACTATTATGTGAAGTTACCAAAAGGATTTGAGCGCTGGTCACGTGAGTCGGCTTTATTTTTTTCTTTGTCAATTGTTAGGTTTATAATGATCAACAATCACTCCTTGTAATTATTGAACTACTCCGCAAGCAAGCATCGTGAGATAGATTCTTTGTAATGAATATATAATCTATATATTTATCAAATATAAATACAAAGCACAAAAAAAAACGAAGAGCCCTAAAATGAAGCACCGTTATTGAAATCTTGCTCAGTGATATGGGATTTTTCACACATAGTATTGAAAATGCCATTTTCCAAATTATACAAATTCCAAGGTGAATCAAATTCTTTCACCTGACCTTTATCTAGTACTAAAATCCTATTATAGTTCAAAATAGTCTTCAATCTATGTGCAATGGTTAGTATTGTACAATCTTTAAACTCCTTGAAGATTGTTTTTTGAATCTTGGCATCAGTTTCATAATCAACACTTGATGTAGCTTCATCTAAAATTAAAATCTTCGATTCCCTTACCAATGCCCTGGCAAATGAAATTAATTGTCGTTCTCCCAAAGAAAAATTTGTTCCTTCATCTTCTACCATTTGATCCAAGTGAAATTTGTCCATCACTGTATCACCAACGGTATCACTATTACTTTCAACCTTGCTTTGGTTTTTGACGATGTCTAACTTGGAACCTTCTATTAAACCAGTTCTAACAAGACTGTCCCATAGCTTATCATCAGTATAATTTCCAAATGGATCTAAATTCTTCCTTATTGTGCCTTGAAACAAAACTGGGTCCTGTGGAATTATGGATAATTTGGATCTTAAGTCTTTCAACCCTAATGTGAAAATATCAATTCCATCAATCAAGATCTTCCCCGATTCCAACTCTGCCAATCTGTACAATGCAGTCATTAATGATGACTTACCAGCACCAGTTCTACCACAAATACCGACTTTTTCACCAGATCCAACTTTAAATGAAAGCCCTTTGAGAACCAACGGAAGTCCTTCCCTGTATTTCATCTTAACATCAGAAAATTCAATCTCACCTTGACTTGGCCAATCTGAAGGAGGACTTGTACTAGGAATAGAATATGGAGCTTCTTGCTCTAGTTTTAACCCATAATAGCAGATACGCTCAACTGAATTCATATCGTTCTCTACCATGGTAAAAGTTCTGATCAAATTGGACAACTCGCCAGCAACTTGCAAAGAATAAGTTAATAGCAAACCAACTGATGCAGGATTTATTTTGAACACTCTGTTTGAACACAATAACGCCACCAATAAGACAATGATGTTGGCCAATATTTCCAATTGAATACCAATCCATTGTTTATTAGCATAGACAATATAGGTTGCTTCGTTGGTTCGGTTCAAGAACCCATCACTCATTTTCGAAAACCGGTCCTCATCCCTATATGCTTTTATAGTATGCATACCAGTAAGAATTTCATTCACATTGTTGTACACGAATGACCGCAAGACAGCTTCAAGTCTTTTGACTTCACGATTTGAAGCCTGATAGAAGTTGGCAAGAATGAAGAAAACAAAAAGCACAAAAGGAATTGCCAATGCCATCCAAGGAATATAAATAATAAAAAGAACAAATATACCAATCATTTTGGCTATTGAAAATAAACAGAACTTTAAATTTTCACTTATCTCGTTGTCCAACGCGTCTGTGTCCTTTGTGAACCTATTCATTATTCTTCCCATTGGTGTGGTATCGATAAAAGACATAGGAGTGTATAATATTCTATTCATAGCCAAAAGGTTCAAATTTTTTGATGAAATAGTGGTAACGGTGATAAAAAACACAAACGCTGCAACCAAAAATACTGCAGCTAGAATGTTAAACAAAACATAAAACCCGATGTAGAATCCAGCAGATAATTGTGGAAACTTTCCAGAAACCCAAAAAGATAACCAAGTATTTGAAAAAATTGCACAGAAGGTAGCGAGTGCTAATAGAAGAATAAAAATTGGCATTGTCCCCCAGGGAGTAAATTTTCCAGATCCGTACTTGATATAATTCTTGTAAACTTCTAACTTTATACTGTTTACAGCACGTTCTTCAGTCTTGATGATCTTTCCTTTGGTAGCATCTTTATTAAGATTGAAGTCGACGTACCCATCTTCATCACTAGTGTCCGCCTGAATCACGATACCTTGTTTCTCTGTATCCTTCTCATAATCAGTGGAGTTCCTCTTTGAATCCAACTCGAATTCAGGTGCAGATGGGAAATCAATTTTCTCTTCGTCGTCAATTGCAACATCATCGCCATCACCCCTCTGCATTTTACTATGCATCATAAGGTTGGAGAAGTTTTCATTTCGGCATAATAAGTCGTCCATGGAACCAACATCAATGGATCCATCACCATTCAAGAAAATAATTTTATCTGCCTCGCCAATTAATGCCAACTGATGTGTCGCCAAGACTCTGGTTTTGTCCTTCAATAAACCCAAAAAGCAATAATCAAGGATATGCTTGCCAACTCTGGCATCAACCGCGCTCAAAACGTCGTCCATCAAAATAATATCTTTATCAGCATATACAGCACGTGCCAAATTGATCCTTGCCTTCTGGCCTCCAGAAAGGGTGATACCTCTCTCTCCAACTTCAGTAAAATCGCCACCATCTAAATTATTCAAGTCGATATCCAACGCACAGCCATTAATAACACCCTCGTAAAATTCTTTATCATAATCCAATCCAAAAGTGATATTCTCTCTGATTGTTGTATTCTGAATCCAAGGGGTACCACATAATAATAATGATCCATTGATATCTATGTCTCCACTCTCGCACTTCATAAACCCGGAAATGGCGTTAAGCAAGGAAGATTTACCGGAACCAATAGACCCTGTGATGACAACAAATTCGCCCTTTTTTATACTCAAATTGATATCCTGTAACCCTTTGAAATTTTTATCATCGGCGTTTATTCCTAACACCTTCAAATCCTTCTCTCTACGCTCCCTTTCTATTTTGCGTTCTTTTCTCATTTTAATCCTTTCCTGTTTCTCTTTCTTCATCTTCTTCTTTTCTTTTCGTGAAAGCTTCTTGGTATTATCTTCTTTCTCATCTTTGTCATCTTCCTCAGTGTCATCCTCAAAGGTCTCCCAATTGAAACTTGCGTTACTTAGCACAATAGCATCTTGGTCTTTGTCGTCTTCGATATGTCTGTAATTTTCGTATTTTTTCTCTTCCCCTGCAGAAAGCAACTCTCCGACTCTCTTGAAACCGAGTACCATGTCCGCAGTTGTAGACAAAGCTTGAGGTATAAAGAAGATCATCATAGCCATAATTTCAAACGATGACACTGACGAGAAAATGTTTGCTGGTGTTCTCTTGTTTCCATCTATGGCATACAAAATAATAAACGCAATCATAGCTGAAATACCAGTCAAAGTCATGGCTAAAGCAAAAACGATATTTCTTAAAGTTTGGATCTTCAAAAGGACATTGACTTCTTCTCCACGAACTTTGGTCAAGTTGTCAAGAAACGGTTGCTCCCAACAATAGTATTTTATCATCTTCAAATTGTTCAAGATTTCTTTTATCAAGCTAACCCTTCTATCTGTGATCTTACTGACAATATCCCTGTAAGCAAATAACTTGGCGGCTCCAAAACCAATAAATCCAAGAAAGACAATAAACACAGCAATACCAATAACAGCAGACACATGTATGTTGACAATTAAAATAACAATTGCGATGATGATGGGGATAGGAATAGAAAGCAAAAGCGGCTGGAAAAGAGCAGCAATTTCAATTCTAGAAAGATCAGTAGTTATCAATGAAGTAATCTTACCGCTAGGGAAATCGTGTCTAGCTTTAGCATCTAACTTAAATGACTTTCTCAAAATAGTATTTGTTAGTATAACTTTTGCTTCTGTACCCATTTTCTGTCCGATGTAGAAGAAATGATTCATCGCGAAACCAGTGGTTGTCATCAACAAGAAGACACCAAAAGAATAACCAATACCTTTCCCCACGTTTGTTTCGATGCCCATAGTTCTATTCAGTACATATTTGATCAACTCTTTAGTTAATAACGGAGTGAAAGCCCAGCCAATAAGACAGAGGGCGGCTAATAATGTGGAAATGATGATTTTCCTTTTCATTGTTAAAAACATTATCGTGGCAATACTTTTAGCGGACAATGCAAAATCTTCTAGATCTTCCTCTGCAGTAGTAGTTGTAGTTTCTGGTGTTTCCTTTCTCATTTTACATTTCTTCTTAATGTGTTCAACTTTTGCTTCTTCCATTTCAATAGCTAAATAAAAGTTGAAAATTTCAGACAAAGTCTCCACCTTCAAGTCGTCAGTTAAGTACCATAGATCGTTCGGTTGTAAAGTTCTGGCATATCCAACCTTCATTAGTGGGAACAACCACCAAAGAAACAATCGACTAACCCAATTGGATGTGCTTTCCGGATGAGGTTGCCTTTCATCATCTTTGGGAATAGGGTATACTTTGTTGCGGTATAAGAATGATAATAGTCTTCTCTGATTTTTGTAACTGTCGTCACCTAATTCCAATGTACTGTCGTCGTCCATAGTAAAAACAATAAATAATAATGCAGATGCAGATGCAGATGAACTTCTCTTAATTGATGTTTAATTAAGCCATCTTAGAAAAGTTTTCAATCGTGACATATGCAACTTTGTCCTTTTATATTATTCAACATTATCTACACGGAACCGGGTATTTTTTTTTTTGTCATACGGCTCAAGAATCTTTCTCCTTCCTTTGCACTATAATATTTTATTGTGTTATCGTAACTAGTAACCAAAGCGGAATTTCGTGGTGTTTTTGTTTATGTAAGTGCGGTAATGACTCAATTATGGCGGTGTGTCTCCTAAATTAATATGACCGAAAAGTATGCAAATCTATTGGGATGAATTGAATATGGTCGAAAAGACCCCGCGAACAAGCGGCATTTCCCCTTGGTGAATTAATAACCTACTAAATCGAACTTTGTTTGTCTCGTCACCTCCTAATTTTTTTTTGGTGGCGAACGGAGAAACATACGGAGTTATCAACGGTTTAAGAAGTCACGTTTATAATGAGCTGCGAACTATTCATTGAATTTGCTCTTCTATATTCTTATTAAAGCTTGATGTCAGTAATATGATTATAATTTCTAGATTACTGGTTGGCTCACTTTATTTGGGCCCCATATTGTTTTCTCCGTCCCCCGACGTATCGTTCTTTTTCTGGGTATCGAAAGCGGTAAAAAAAATAAAAAGCCGTGTTACTATATTTAGTCAACCCTGGAATAAAGGAGAGAGAGAAAAAAAAACGTGTAGTTCGACTCATCAATTCTCGAAATCAAAACAAACACTTCAGCTTTCCCCTGCCACAACAACTAATCAAGCACATACAATGTCAAAAGAAACGACAATAGATAGTAAACTACATTCAATTTTGGACACAAGCAAGCTTTCAATAACACAGTCGGATCAGCATTTCCAGAAAAATCCCGACGTGAATCTTCGAAACCCTAGCCTAATGCATGAGGAGATAGCTAACAAGAAGAGTGCATTCAAGAAACTAAAATTTTTATACCTAGAACAAGAAACGACGCATTTGTTTTTGAAAGAAGTGTTGGATGTCAATAGTAAGTTGTTCACAAATGATAAATCGGTCTTTGATGAAGAGTATAACTCATTGCGAAGCGAAGCAAGTGAACGTAAGGAGTCATTGCAACAAATAAAGGGAAATTTGGAGAGTAAAATTGAAGATTTGGTTAGTCTTACGAATGAAACAGATTTGCTACTTCAAAATTTTGAGGATAGATCCAGACATGTCAAGGAATTGTTTAACGAATTTGATGAGTTAGAAAAGAAATTAGATAAATATACTGAAATTTCATGAACCTCAATAAACCCGACTGCTGCTTAAATTAAACTTCGGTGCAACAGATAAGGTTAATCATTTCGGATATTAGTGCAACGGATATCATTTGTTTACCAATTATCAAATGAAGATAATCTCACAAACGTTTGCCAATATAGAAGGTATATGCAGGATTTGGGTCACGTGCAAACTCTCAGGGTTGGTTGTAAAAAAAAAATTTGTTGCAAACCTGGGACACGTTTCTAGTTCATGTTGGCATCATCAATGCAAACGCAAGCAATATTAAATAATGATGTATATTTTATGTATTACTTGGCATAGTTAGCTAGTTGGTGCCTTGTACCTTGTGAAATGCATGCAATTCGGAGGAGCTCTCTCGTAATTCTGCTACATCACGATATAGCTATCCTGGAGTATGCTAAAACTATGACGTTGATTAATCAAATACATTATAAGCCTCTTACTGTAAGACCTTCTGGAAGTGCTTCTTATTTATCGATAATAGAGATTGATAGGAAATTGCCACTACATGTCTCGTGTTTGATATGGGGCTAAACGATCAAAAACCACTACATTCTAATGAACGATAGAGCAAGCTGGTGGAGCATTTATTTGACTCCTTCTCCAAGTGAACTAATACACCCTAAGATTAAACCCATTATGGATTATATCTATGTTTATCAACCAGTAATCCTTGAAAGAAGCAGTTGTTTTTTTGGTAAATACTGAAACTGAAAACAAAAAAAAAGAAAAAGAGAGAGAAGAAAAAAAATTCTTTTGTATCACCTCAATTAGCTTTTTTAAGATCACAGAAACTTCAACCTACAAAACTTAAATAAAATTCCAATAAACCTTTTTGATAGATTTATCTCAAGTCTACAGTCAAGAAACAAGACACTCAAATTTTTGATTATTTAATACTTATAAGGAATATCCTTAACTCCACCCCACTACGTGCACTAAAACAACAAAATACAATAAGGCTAAATCTTTAGGCCAAAAAAAGGGACCCTGGTAACAAAGAAAGAATTATAGATAACTATGGCAGTTAGATTAAGTGCTGAACGGGCAACAACCGCGAACAATATTCTATCGTCAGACGATTCAAGACCTTATTCGTTATTGCAAGCATATATAAGTGAAGATGATGGCGGAGAAGTGCCCAATGAAGACGACGAGTGCAGTGACCTCGAAGATGCGATAACCACAGGTTCGGTAACCACTAGCACAAGAAACACATCGGATACCGTTACTTCTGTCAATACTATCAATTTGATACAATCATTGCACGAATATGAACTAAGTCAATCGGAATCTTTGACCTTCTTATATAATTTGTTATTCGATGACGATTCAAATTTATCCAAGGCGGACATTTTGAAAATTTTGAATTCTTTGAAAATAAGAGAAGACACCCTCCCATTCAGTATCAATAACACTGATAGCAATGATATTCAAGGTATCAAATGGCCAAGGAGACTAAATGACAAATTCTACAAAGATAGACTTCGCGTTGGAAAAGACAACTGGTTCCATAATATTCCTAACTCAAGGGAAGACGCCATTAAAGTATGTTACTGCTGGTATTATAGGAATTTTTAAATTTCATTATGTTTACTAACTCAAAAAAAAATTAATTAGAACCTATCTATTCACGATTATGGGATTAAAACAGATTTCTATAACTTTGATAGATTCTTTGGCAAAATAAAACTTCATATAACCCATTTACAATTAAGGAATTTGGTCTGTTGTGGATCTAATATTGGGAACGGAGTTTTCTATCCTCTGAGTTATTTCCATGACGCACATTTACAAACCGTTAGTGGAAATCCTGAAGATGAAGACTGTCATGCTTTTTTTAAAATAAACAGACTCATGCCTGATAAATCAATGGGATTAACTAGTGGTTCAATGAAAGTAGATTGTCTAATAGATTCAAGGGATTTGACGCGGAACTCGAATAGCAAAATATCGACATTAGAATGTACTAATAATTACTTGGTAAGTGGGACATTCGAAGGTGGGTATATACTATCGGATGTCTCTGACCCTGATAACGTTAGAAATTTGGGTGAATATCAGATAACAAATAATATTGATGGAATCACTAATCATGTGATAATAAATGAAAGAGATAATGAATTAATAATATCATCAAACGATAAGAGCATGCGAATAATAGACTTGAAGACGAACAAGTTAAAAAGTGTAAAACAGACTTCATTTCCAATCAACTGTGCATCCCTAAATTTTAAAAACACCAATGAGATATTCATCACTGGTGATGATACGAATTGTTACATACACGATAAACGTGAAACCGTTCAGAAACAACTAACATTTTCAAAACATCTCGATTTTGGGTTTGGTTGCGATTGGTCACCAACCAATGAGAATCTTTTATTGACAGGTAATCAGGATAGCACGGTGAAGCTATGGGATAGGAGAAAGCCACAGGAATCATTACAAACCTGGAGTGGAACCTTGGGGTTTTCTGACAGTTCATATGGTGGACCAGTTAGAAACTGTAAATTCAGTTATAATGGAGACTATGTCGCTTGGGCTGAGAGTTTGGATCATGTGGGTATCTTGGAAACAAACAGCCTATTAACCAATCGTCTGGATTTATCTTCAAGAGTGCAATCTATCGATTTCATTGGAAAATGTTGTGGCATACGATTCGCTCCTATGGAACAAGGTTATGGAGAGCAATTGGTTATTGGTGTAATTGATTGCCCACTAGGTGGTATTTTGAGTTACAAATTGGAAAGTAAATTCAAACCATTAGATTATGACTTTTATTTTTAGTACAACATTTATACATGCATATATAGATATGTTTTTTATGGGGTTTATTTTTATTATTTTTATTTTTATTATTGCTGTTTACCACATATCCCCTTGGTTTTCACTCACTTGTAATGTGCCACCTATTTCTTTAACTAAATTATCCAAATTATCAATTTTCCAAGATTCTTTGGTTATATTTGCCACCACTCTTAGTTTATTTCTTGCTTTCTTGATATTTTTTTCGTATTTTTCAACTGCTGCATCATCATTGCTCAAGGGTATATCAGATATTAGATCATTTAATTGATCTAGATGATTTTTGACTGATTTAGAAGATGCATAATTGTCTATGTTTTCCTGCCAATGTTTGATTAATCCCTTGATATATCCTACAATTAAAAATCTTTGAAATCCCGTTTGATAGCCATATTGTTTTCCTTCTAGATATTGTTCCTTGGTTACTTGCTCTTGCCCTTCCTTGTAGCCTAGGTTATATTGTTCTTCTTCAAGGTTTAATACCTCATCAATGTCGATATCAAGCATAGTACTGATGATAGTCGAGATGATAAATTGTAATCTTTTTTTTTTCCTTGTTCCGATTTAATTGCTCAAGTCCAAAGAACCACATTCACATTCACATACGAACATCAATATCAAAAGTAATGCTTACAAGTGATGAGGAGAACATAAATTACATCAACGATGATGAAATATTGGGAAAAACAAGAGCTCAAAAAGAAAGACGAAGGAAAGCAGTAAAGTTAAACTACAATTCTGATTCCAGTGATGAAGAGGATGACACTGATAATAATGTCAACGATGGAAAAAACAAACAAGAGAATAATGAAGTGGACAATGATGATGAAGAGGATGATATGTTTGCTGGCAGTGCTGATGAAGAGGATGACATGTTTGCTGGCAGTGCTGATGAAAAGGATCATGTACCCACCAAGAAATCGAAACAGGCTTCCCAATTCCTAGATATAACTCAGGTCGAAGGACAAGAAAGTATGAACCCACCAAGTGATGATGACGATGAAGACGATGATGATGAAGAAGAGGTGGGTTCAAAGAAGAAAAAAAGATCCCCGAAGATAGAAGCATTTAATTTAGAGGAAGAAGCAAATGAAGGAAAGTTTGATCTCGAAGGAAATTATATCCGAAACGATACCAACCCTGATGCGACGACAATAAACGATGATCCATGGCTAGACAACTTTAAAAAGAAAGATATCAAAATGGCTAGAAGGGCTCAAGAAGAAAGGGAAAAGCAACAAACTGATAGACTACTACACAAAAACATAAACATGGAACCCATCGAAGTGTTGCTTACTAGATTGATTGACCTATTAGAACCAGATGAATCTCCTATGGAAGCATTGGCTAGGTTGAACCCTAAGAAGAAGAAGGTGAAGTCTAAAAAGAAGGAATCCAATTTGACAAATATGAACAATGAATTGATTCAGTCAATCACTGATCTTTGCTCAACTTTGATTAATGACAAGTATTTAGATGATGTCTACGAGTTGACAAGAGAAGAATTGATGAGGAAGTATCAAATGGAGGCTGGAGAGTCATATCAGATTAAAAGAGGGGTGAAACGGGAACGAGAAGAGGAGGATGGTGATGATGCTCGTGATGGCCAGGAAGAGGTTGACTATGGTGAGAAAATATGGGAGTTTAGATGGGTTGGGGAAGACGAAATCAACGGTCCGTATTCCAATTATGAGATGAGCCATTGGAAAGAAACATATTTTGAAAATCGAGTAGAAGTACGAAAGGCTGGAGAAAAAGAATTTCATGATGTTTCGTCTATTGAATTTACCTAAAGTTTATTATATCCTATTCTACTCATCCATTAAGAATTCCGCAATTGGGAAATTAACAGATTTAGCAATACTCTCAGCTGTATTCCAGTCAATATTGCATCTCCATCTGACCTTGGCACCCAAGATATCTGAATTTGTAGTTTTACTTAATAACCCTAATGAAAACAATGTAGCAACCTGACTAGTTAAATCAATATTCCTTGTCAATGTAAATTTCGACTTTTCGACTTCCTTCTTTTCTTCGTTAGTGATAATTTCTTCGTCCATGTAAAGCAAATCATCTTTGTCTGATTTGTTCAATGATGGGGCATAATTTCTGTATATAACTGACAATATAGCCAAAATTCTCTCTAGATCTGTAAAACTTGCTGTTAACATTCTCGTATCTATATCTCCTTTACCTAAATGGCCCGCCCCTTGTTTTGTGACCTTAGATGATTTAGACTGTCTTTTCTTATACTTTGCAACCTTGATTTTTGAATATTTTTGGATATCATCTCTTATTGAACCATATGACGCTAAATATGATGCAAGTAACAAAAATTTTGAATGTAATGGCAAATCATGAACATGTCCAGCGGCGGCATTATCAAATTCTTGCTCCATTTGCAAAGTTTTGAACTCCAAAACGCCAGAATTGCTCACAACATTTTCATTGGTAAACAAATCTATATTCTCTTTGAACACTTTGACGAATTCTGTTACTTTAAATCTTCCTTCTGTAATTGGTTCAACAAAAGGTTCCCATAATTTTTGTATTACATTAGTCAACAACGAGATATCCGAACCTGTGTACTGATAAAACAGATCAACAATTGCCTTGACATATTGGTTATAAAAATCTTTAGGATCACCACCAACTTCATTTCTAAAATCACACAATTGTCTCTCCTGCAATATTCTGACAATTTGATCTTCATTATAAGTTTTGAAATGCACATGCGGGTTTGATAATGTAACTATCTCTTTTGGATCATCACCAGAAATGATTGCAATAACTGTAAAATTTTTCAATTTTGAAGAAGCCTCTCTTAATCTTGAGAACGCAGCTAGTATGTCTCCCACATATTCAAAACATTCATCAAACCTATCTAGTACTAATATATGATGTTGGGTGTATATATTCTCATCCACAAACCTTTCCAAGTTTGCAACAAACGAAGAGAATGTATCTCCCATGCTTCCATATTTTTGAAAATCAATCTTTGTACCAATTTCATTTCTCTTGTTGGTACCACTATCAACACGAATATTATCAAAACATCGACGTAATAGCATCTTTTTGGAGACACATTGGTCACAATCGATATGTGTATATGGTACTGCAAGTGAATCGAGGAATCTTGACACTGTCAAAGATTTACCTACCGCTTTGTAACCATGAACTATAACACAGGGAGACAGGAATTCGGCTTTTTTGTTTATAAATGCATTTAGTAAATCGATTTGTTCGTCTCTTTCTTTGATTTGCTGTTTTAGAAGAGATAATTGTGAGTGTGATAGACTCATTTGTTGTTGTTGTTGTTCCTGTCGTCTGCTTGGTGAGATACAGTACTTGATTTTTTTTTTTTATTACTTCTATTTACTCAAGTTCAATTTGGTGCGACGGTGTTTGTCTTTTTCCTAGGACTACTTTTTTTATTTAGCATGAAACAATCTGGTATTAGCAAAAAAAGAAAACACAATTATACTCCTCTATATATCTAAAAGGTAGTTATATCTGATTTAGAGGTATACACTACCTGTGCTAACCCAATAGTTTGATTATCCAAATTATAGGCAGCATAAGCATGTCTCAAAAAATTGTCACCCAAAATATTGAGAGTGCCGCCATCCAAAATACCAAGAGCACAAACATCAGCAAGACTACCATCAGAATGGTACAAGGGAACTGTTAGATCTGAATAGGGAACTCTGATTCTTACTCCCTGTGAGAAATTATAGGTGACGTTGCCAACCCTGTTGCAAGACCAAACATAAGCACCAAGCAGAGGATAGTATGTAATATCCCCTCCAATTGCACTTGCAATTCCTGTAAGGACATCAGCAGGAAGATACGTCAATGTCGTACCTGAATCCAAAAGTAATCCCGCATTTATATTCACCGTGGTAAGACCGATGGTGACCGAATTGGCCTGTAATCTTAACTCGGTATTGGAAGTAATAGGCAAAAAGGTTAACGAACCACTGTACTTAGCATGATCAATTCCACCAAAAATAATGCTTCCAGTATCCGCGTCAGGTGAGTTTAAATACAAGGAATAGCCAGCACTAGAAATGTGTCCTTGTTGCTTCAATGAAATAGGAACATTATCATACAATGTGTTGCTTGCCTCATTGGCGGCCAAACCGATCCCCAAAATACCTTGGTCCACCGAAGTTGAATTGACATCTCCAAACTGTTGCTGAGTGATAACAGCACCATTGATCTCAACAGTATCTTTAACCCAAATACCAGTAGATGAAGAACCATCACCATACAGAATTTCGAAAGCAGAGCCTAATCGTTGAACAGTAGACGACGTTGAAGGGTTGTACGATCCTCCACTGAAACAATAATCGGGGGAGTATCCAGATTGAGGCTGACATACAGCAAAAGTGTCAACAACCCATAAATCAGAAGAACCTGTGTCAATGACAACATTTTGCAGCTGATGGTTTGAACCGACAGTAATATTAGCTGAGTACTCCACTTGTTCATTGTACAATACAACACTAATATAACCATCTCGTTTCTCATTTGGTTCCACGACATAATAGGGACCTTTAGTGAAGTTACTATGCTTATGGTTTCTGCTAATGGCAAGGTCCAAACTGAGAAACCCAGCAGTGGATCTTTTATCATTCGAGTCTTTAAGGTTACTATCAAACTGAGTAATAGCAACTCCTTGAACTAGTAATGCAAAGGCAAAGGATAACAATACTTTTTTTGTAAAAATCAAAATTATAACCATCGTTGGGAATTTTGTTTCGGATACGATTTAGAATATTTTGCAGGAAATTATGGCAATAATTATACTTGACCCTTTGGTTCAATCAATTCATAAATTCAATTAAAGTTAACCATAGAAATATGGTTGATGACGTTGGCTCCTAGGTAATCCTGTGCTTATTATTTGCGTGGTTATGCCTTTGGTTCCATTCACTAATTCACTGGTTGCAAGAAGTAATGCCTAATCGAGTAAAAACAGCACCCAAATACTATTCAATAGAAAACAATGCAAAAGGCAATAGACGATAATTCTAAGCCAAATAGATATCGGTGCTCCTCTTTTTCTATTTCTGAGCCTTGGCCTGTCCTGTTGCCAAAATTGTGTTGCAAAAAAATAATCTAGAACAAATTAAGCATTGGTCGGGAACCTTTTACCCTATAACCGAAGCAAGAGCATAATAGTACAAATAGATGGATAATTTACAACATCCAGTAAATTAATCACCCTGTTACATATTAGAGGAAATTTTTAAAAAAAGCTATCTTTTCATGTGTCATCGGTGTCAACTCCAACAATGGCTTGTTCACATAATGTAAAGCTAAAATAAAGTGAAACTTAAAACTAATGTTTGCTGGTTAAAATAGGAAATCGTTTTGGATCCATATACCTGCGTGGTCCTATAAATAGTGTTTATTTGATAATTAGAATGAATAACTTTTTCATTAAGTAAAATGGCAATGTTGTGCCATGCCATACGAAGGAGAGTTATTCTCTCTACACGACCACTTGGTGAATATATATCGGTTCGGTCCTTTCATGATCTCTGGGCCAAACCGCCCCCCCTCCCCAAAGAAAAAAAAAGTATAGTCCTATTACACACGACCATTTTGATACCCAAACGAATTTAGACTATGATGTAATACAAATCACTACTCACGTGCTTCGAAAGATCTTGCCGGATCATTTATAAAGGTATTTCAACCAAGTGGTTTAAATACTCTTAATGCACGGGAGATAAGTCATCTTCGGTATTTGTATTGAGAAAGAATGCAAAGAATATAGCTCCGATTCTCGGATATATATACGTTCCGATAAATTCAAATGAAGCTATTAGTAAGCATGGATATACAATCCTCCCCCCCCCATCAAACATATTAGAAAGTCTCTAAATCGGCATATCCACTTGTACCTGTCTTAACCACTTGAGCGAATATTGCTGTAGAAAAAAAAAGATAACTATGGCTGATAAGAAAGAAAAAGGAATACGCAAAAATACCTCCACAGCGACGATCGCGTAAGATCTTCACGCCAGCTTGATTCGTTTTTTTTTCGCAGTACCATATAAATATGACAGGAAACGCAGGAAAAAAAAAATATACTTAAACTCGCCACAGTATTACTAAGATTCCAAAGTAAATCTACTACTTCAAATTACAAACAATACAATTAAATATGTCCACCCCTAAGAAATACCATTTTGATGTCACCATGAGTTGTTCTGGTTGTTCCGGTGCAATTGAGAGAGTGTTAAATAAATTAGACAATGTTGAATCATACGATGTCTCTTTAGAAAAACAATCCGTTGATGTGGTTACTACCCAATCCTATGAAACTGTTTATAACAAGATTGCTAAAACTGGTAAGAAGATAAATGGCGGTAAAGAAGTTACAGTATAGACTATGTATGGATTTTGAACGAACAATATAAAACTACTTAATTCATGTTTCTAAACTCGATTATTTCATTAATGTAATTGTCTCTCATTTCACTTTGAATAAATACTGCTTTGATTAATTGGACTAATTCTTGTGTTTCAAGATCATACAACTCACCTTCATAGAATCGTTCGATTATATCTTTCAAGTGGTTATTCAATAAGAATTGTACATTTTTTAGTTTGTGATAAGACTCGATAGATGTATCCTTCTGGATATCTAATAACTGAAGGTAAGGGACGGTAACATTATTAATGTTTTCGATAATTTGATTGATCTTACCAGTTTGTTGTTCGCTAATATCCTCGAGATTTAGCACCATTTGAATTAACCAATCATTTGCAAACAGAACCAATTCAATAACAAGGTCTTTAAATTTGGTAATATTAGTTGATTTCAAGTGCTTTTCTTCAAACAATATATTGAACCACTTGTAGATCAAACTCAACTGATTCAAATTATAGTCATCCAATTGATCTGGATCCGTCAATAAATCCTTTTCATTATCCAAATTCAATGACAGTAAAAGAATCTTTAATTCCAGGAAGAACTTAATCAATACTTGATTCCAGTTTGAGTTTATAAATTGTTGTAATTCTTTGGAATAATCGGACGGCAAGTTTGTTGACAAATAATTGAAATCGTTGAACATTAAGAATGAGTTTGCTAAAGAAGGATATTCAACAATTGCTAATGCTTGGATTGTAGAAATAAGGTACGACAAGTTCTGGGAGTTCCTTTCGAAATCTTTGATACACGAAAGTAGCTTATCTGGTAATGATGAAATTGTTACCTGGTCCACGGCAGTTGCAGTATCCTTTTTGGCTGGTTCCTTTTCTTTTTCCTCTTCTTGATCGTCGTCGTCCCAGGCATCGTCCCAGTTATCATCCCAGCCATCGCCTTCTTCGTTTGGAGGATCTTCTTTTACAACTGCAGCTTTAGTACTGGTATCCAAATCGATAACTTGGGTACGATTAATTGCATCTGATTTAAAAACCTGTCTGATATCTTCAATATAATTATCAACAATCCAATCTAGGTGCAATTTATTCAATTTCTCCTTAATAGATCCACTCCCATCGATTCTTGACAAAACATTCCAGTTATTTTCATGACAAAATTCAATCAATTCATTGACATCACCCATTTGTTGTTTATCGTTTATGATCTTGTCAATGTTGCTAGATATTTTATTCACCAAGTTCTTTGATATTTTAGAATTTATATAATTCTTGATTGTTGGATATTCTAGTTCATTAATAAACTTGATCAAATTTGTAACTGATTTTACAGAAAATTCTGCATGGGTGTCTACTATTGACAAGATCATGGAATCTTCATATTCATCATAAACCAAATCAAGTTTCTGGTTTTTTTCCAATATTGAATCGACCAATTTATCCCATTTTTCTTTATAAACAGTATACGCATCTAATGTGTATCCATTTTTCAATATAAAAGAATTAAACTCATGCATTATGGAAACATTCAATATTGAGCAATAATCAGGAATTAAAAGAACACTCAAGTAATCATTCAATTGGGATACATAATTCAGTTTTAATAACTCAATTCGCTTACTGATTTGTTTATGGATAACCAACGAAGAGTTCGAATCAACGGAAATATTCTTAAGTAAAGTATTCAAGTATTGTAAATCTAATAAACTTTGCAACGTTTTGGGTTTTTCCAAATACAACTCAATTTCCTTTAATTGTGCATTAATTTTTCCTAATGATTCCAACTGTCTTATATCTTTGTTTATCGATTCATATTTGTGGTTTAATTGAGATATCGATAACTTAGAAAGAGCATCTGAATCAGAAGATGATGATTCTGGTTGCACGGTTTCTTGGAATCGCGTAGTAAACTGTTGATCTTTTAGAAGTGTATCTCTAGTTATCTGCGATATACTGAATTTTATACCATCATTGATGTCTCTCAAGTATGCTTCTTGATCTTGTAATTGCTCTTCAATGGTTGTCATTTGCTTTGTTGATCTTGTGTTGCTGTTCAATTACAAAACAGGCTTTTCCACTCTACTTTTTTTTTTTTCTCCAGTACTAATACCTAGAACGACATACGACACGATTCACGTGACTACACAAAAAATGGGCAATTATCATACGTGTGTAAGCTTTATATTAAATCTTCAGCTATATCATCATCAATATATTCGTCATCTTTGTTCATTCTATAAATCGTCATGGCCATACTTGAAAAATTCAAAATGCTCATAGCCCAACCAGGCAATTCAATGCCATTCATTTCAATAAAATTAAATGTTAAATCCAAGAAATTACCAATTAATTCTATAATTAACATCATCTTATCGAATCTCAAATCTTTTAATACCTTATTATACTTCTTATTCAAATCATTGTTGATTGAATTATTGTTGTTATTATTATCATTTGACTTGGATGAGGATGTCTTGTTCAACAAGTCAACTTCAAGATTAACCTTCCTGATCTTTCGAATCACATTAAGCAATTGAGATATGGTTTTCCTGATCAAAAACACCAAAATCAATACCCAGATTTTATTGGTTTGCTTTAAGAAATTATTTAAAACTTTAGGAAACATTGGAAGATTGGATAACAAATGCAAATTATCTAATAAATTAGCTAAATTTTCCAATACAGTAACAAACAAATGCTCTAACTTCTTGAAACTAAAACTTTTAGGTCTGAAATAATGATTCTGTTTCTTAATAGGTCTATTTCGAACTGGAGATGCAGAGGTTTCTCTTGATTTCGATTTGTTTATATCAAATTTATTCACTAATGATGCGTATTTTGGTATTGGAGGAAGCGACTTCTTTGGTTGTTGAACTCGTTCTGACTGCTTAAGTTGTTGCTTTTGAGATAATAGGTTGGATAATTTGGCTAATTTCTCTGGCGTGATTGAAGTATTGCCGTTTGCTTGTTCTTGTTCAGCTAGTTGAAACAAATTATTGATGATCTCCTGTTGTCGAATATCAACTGTTTGTTTGGATATCTTTATTGGGTTTGTATTCTCCTGGATCGTGGTTGTTGTTACCATATTGATAAATAACTAATAATAATTACAGTTGTGGGGGAGGAATTCGTTTGTTTCATGGAAGAAAAAAAAAAAATTCTTTTCTCTCTTTGTTTGCTTCTGTAGAGTCCTAATCTTATTCCTCGGTTTAGAGTGTGATAAAGAGAAACTAAATTTATACAATAAAAATTGATAACCGGTGAGTCACGTTAAAAATCACGTGCAAAGCCAAGATACGAGGTTATGTATTTGTATAAACTTTTTTATATATATTTCAAATAATACATCGATTCATTAGATAAAAACATTCTATAATTATCTAGGTTGAATAGTACAACTCAATTTCCATGCTCTATCTTCTTCTGTTTTGTTTAATTGACAAATCTTCCACAATTCCAATAAGATCAATTCTTGTAATGGAGGAACTGAAGCAATATTGTAATCAATGTCCTCAAATTCTTTTCCAAATCCTTCAGCAACAGTGCTAGGGTTTCTTCCTGATGATGAATCGTAAGGAACTTGCAAACACTCAATATCTGCAATAACTTTTGTTATCTTCAAGTACTTGTCAATGTTAATCAACTTCTGATTTAAGAAAGTATTGGCTTTTCTAAAATTTGGATTACCATCGGTTACAAAAGTTAAATCTTGCAAAAACAATGAAAAATATGGAACAATTGGAACATTAAAGTCCTTTGTCATCAAAAAGTTTCTCAATTTATTACGGTAAACATGGTAGTTTTTCTCTGGGTGAATAATACTAATCAAGTAATCATACAATTCCTGGTATTTTCCTTGCAAATCAACCCAAATTGAATTTAATCTTGTTATCAAGTGAGATTCCAATGCAGTGATAATAGCTGCAAGGGAGTTAAAGTTTCTTAAATACAAACATGAAATGGCTACTTTTAACCATGTTTTAACGGTACTTACTCTAGCTTTGTGAGGTATGTTTGGTTGTAATATGGATTCTAACACGTACCCTGACAAACAATTGGTAAACAACAATGATAATCTGACATTCGGAGCCAACTTCAAATGAGCCCTCTTGGTTGTATAGTTTTGGTTCAATAATTCATCAGGTCTAATGGAACAGAAAATATGGGATTCCAACAATGTCAACTGTTTAGCAATTTCCAATCCGTTAAAGTCTAATAAGTTCGGTCTATAATTGGATAACACCCAGCTCTGGTCACATATTATGAAGAAATTTGGCATCAAAATTTGCAAATCCAATGGGATGTATTTCGAGCTTGAGATGTATTTCTGGGAACACCAACTATTTCCCAAAATGGCTCTGTAAGTAAGATTGATCTTTTCAATGGTTTGGATTTGGGAACCAGTCAACAATGAGCCGTTGGATGTGCCTGCACCTAATGGTAACGGCAAAGAAGTCGAATTCATAGAACTCGTTGACGTGGTAGAGTTAGTATTGATCTTAGAAAGCTCATAACCATCAATCATGGAAAATCTTGACATGTCACTTGTAGTAGCAGTTTCATTTCTAGTGGCTTTAATCAAAGTGATACTTCTATCAACTAATTGTTTAGTTGGTTTAAATCTCTTGAGTCTATTCTCCACCAATGGTCTGGATGAAAGTCTAGCTCCTACCTCGATTAACTTAATTGCATCTAAAGGTAAATAAGCAGACATTCCTTCGTTGAAAAAATTGATCAAAGTGGTCAACAAATTATAATCTGCTTCATAATTCCAATATGACTCCATCCACAATTGGAACATTTGTGCAATTAGCTTTCTTCTCTTTTTCAACTTCAAATCAGTGTTGATATCACTACTATGCACTCCGACTTCAAATCTTGTGATCAACTCTTCGATTAATTCAATTCCATTACCAAAACTCCTAAAACAGATGAAAAATGCGGAAACAAAGAAATATTCAGGTGGGGTATCTTCGTTAGTTAAGGTATAGACAAGCGCCTTGAACGAACCTCCAAGAAGATGACCGTCGTTGTCAACTAATAATTCATTATTTATATCTGTGGTTCTGTTGCTATTATCTCCACCTTCTTCAGTTTTAAATGGTTCAAATTCTGGAGCTGACATCGTGAACGGTGACGAATTATCAAGATCACTATTCAAAGACAGCAAGAATTGGGCGCCACCTTCTGTGAATCCGAGATTACCTGTTTTTCCTGCTCTAACCATGGAATATCTATTCGCCTTATATGCTTTAACTCCAGTGCCTGTAGGAGCTGGTGGTAATAATTCTGAATTTGTGGTAATACCTTTGGAACACATTTTAATAAACTCATGTGGCTCAATTCTCATTTTGTTATAGTCTGGATATGATCTACCACTGGTTAGTTTGAAGTCTCCGGTAACTTCAAGCAATTTTCTAATCGATGAGATAGTACTATTGATAGCTCTAATCATTCTAGTGGCAATTTGGATCAATTCTCCACCTTCGATGGTATAGTAGTAATCTCTGGCTCCGTTCAATTGAGGGGATCCAAAATTATGTACTCTATCATCGTCTGTTTCGTTTATGGTTTTCACTACCAAATTCTTAACACTGGCAACTAATTCACTAACCAATGACAACAAGCCATCTAACGAGCTGTCCAAATCTTTGGGCTTCTCTGATGAGAAATCCGATCCTGTTCTTGAAATAAATAACAACTCTCTCAATAATAGAATAATCTGATGGGCCAACGTTTCCAACATGTCACAACCAACTTGGTTATGTTCAATTAAATCTAATCTACCAATAATCAATCCCAAGTATGAATTCAATATTCCGTTGATTTCAGTTATTCTTTGCTTTGCCAAAGGTGGCTTGCTTAACAATGGATAATTGTTTAAATCATCGTATAATCTCTTGTCATTATCATGGGTGACAATTTGTTTGCTTTCAGCTGACCAAACTTCCAAAAATGACAATGCCTTACTAGACACTTGGTACACCATCAAGGTCAAAATTTCAATCTTGCTATAGTTCGAGGTACCCTTGAATTCATTCGCCTTCACCATAAGGTTATACCAATCGGCTAATAACGATTTTCTGGATCTTCTAACAACTGGTCGTTTAGTGACAATTTCGTTTGATCTGGATAGACAGTCAGTCTGTTGTAATAACAACCTAACACCATCTCTGATTGAGTTAATTACTCGAATTGAAAATGTATACTTATCTTTACGGTTTCTGTGACTTAATGGATTAGAAAGGAATTGTCCACATGAATGAAATAAAGGTTTCAAGTATTGACTGTTTGGAATTCTGCCTTCTAATTCATCAGAATCTTCTTCTTCTTCTTCAGTATCGGATTCATCATTGGTAATTACGAGTGCAAAATAATTCATCGGTATCCAACCTGTTTGCAAGGTGTCAATTAATGTTACTTCTCCCCAACCAGATTCATCAATGTTATGAAGGAACGCAATATCATTCTTCTCGAAACTTAAACAAATAGAAGCATCGGACTCTGATTGCAAGGTTGAAGAATCGAATGAATGCAACGCACGGATGAAAAACTCAGATAAATCATCTTCATCTTCCTCTGGTGGTGTGCGAGATTTCTTTCTATCTTTAGTGGTACTTTCCTTCTCTGTTTCCTTGTATACGATATTCAACCCACCTTTTTCTAACATGGCTGTGGAATTATTGTATGATTGCAACCTTTCTTGCTCTGCTAAATCACCCTTCGATGCATCACTTACGAGTAAATCTTTTCTCACAGGAATGTCGTCTTTGATCTTGGAGCCGCCAAGATTATAGGAAGATGGGAACTCGTTGCCAAAAACGAAATGGTTTGATGATGCGATAGATGGTTTTCTATGCAACGATGAATCATCATGCTCACTACCAGATATACTCATATCACTACTGTGTATACTCGATGCTCTGGTGCTAACTGAACTGGTTTCTAAGTGATGTTCTTTATCATTCACCATATGTTCTGCATCTTCACCAAATTTTTCTTTAGCATGTTTGTCTTGTAGCTGAGAGGGCTTTTCTTCTAGTTTTGCATAGTAAGTGCTTTTTCTTCGAAGGAGATTGGCTGACTCTTGACTCGCATGTCTATTAGCTTGTTCAATATTGCTTTGGAAGGCATTCCTAAACTGATGTGAATCACCGGAAGCTCTTGTGTTTTGTAATGCCACAGATAATCGTTTGAACTGCTTGCTTAATTTTCGTTTTGGCAATGCTGATGATGATGGGTCTTCTTCCTCTAGTTGTCCTAGTTGCAGTTGCTGTGATTGCTGGTTTTGAAATAAAATTTCTTCATTGTTATTCAATTCATCTATGAACCCATTCGAATTTACTATTGGAGTTTCATCAGCGTATCGATCTCGATTGTTAATAAGGGGTGTTTCGTCATTGTCTTCTCCTATGGTAGTATTCCTAGATGATTCATGCAAGATTGAATCATTAATTGAGGAGAAACTAGGAGTAGCTCTCAAGCCAGAGTCATCATGGTTTGGGGTATAGTTGGCCTCGTCATCGTCACTTGAATCTTCAAAAGAATAAGCGCCACTTCGGGCAGTTTTATAGGAAAGCATAGTATGATTGGATGGTTCAGTTGGCAAACGACTACTGTACCGTACTGCTTCTTCTTCTTCGTCGTCATCGTAATCGTTAGCACCCTCTAAATCATCGTATGATCTGTGATAACTGATATTATCAGTGTGACGGTGATCAACAGATGAGGACGATCTTGAATTCGATGATGAGGATGAACCTTGATGCGATTGTGGAGATTCTTCTGGCGAATAAATGCTAGACGATGTACTGATATGTTTACTTGGATCTGAGTAATTTGGTTGATGAAACATAATAGGAAAGTTGGTTTGGATGCTGCTGGGAAGGTAAAAATTGGTTGTTTCCTTAATTAAGCAAATGTGTGTGTGTAAAAAAATTCCCCTACTCGTTTCTTTATCAGGAAAGTGAACAGATTCGATTCTTCTTTTTTTTTTTGGACCGGCGCTAGATCATGTAAATGTGAATCAGTCTAATAGATTTATATCACTAGTTATTTATAGATGTCGAACTTGAAGAAGGTATTATAACAGGAGTTAGATTTTCTTTAGCAGAAAGAAAAAAAAAATTATGATGATGAAAGTGAAAATGGATGATTCGTGGTACAGAATAATTAAAAAAAAAAAAAATATGTGGAAGTGGTGTCTTGTTTGAAGTTTACCGAAAGGGTAAGCAAAGACTGCAAAGAAAGAAAAAAAAAAATCATAAATTGTGCAGGGCGTGTATTTAGACACAAATTGGTAATTTACATTTCTTAATTATGAGCTCATTGCTTATCTTATTGTTCAACAGGGTTAACAAAGAAAAGTAATGATCGAGTTACCTGTGCAACCAAGTATTAATCACAATATAGAGCTGGAACAAACACATCTCACACCACAGGTTGTTGGTCTTTTCATTGGTCTTTTAATAGTGAGCCTTACCTGCTTGGTAGTTGCATGGGCCCCTGTCTTAATTGTGTCGTGTTCCAAATCCCGATTTAATTATTCTTCTCAATAAATTTTCCTAAAAGGGAAAAATAAACCGCAGACGTGTTCCATAATTGAGAAAAATTTTAGACGCGTATCAACCATCACAAACACGAGTCAACCTTGATAAAAAATGGCTTCATGCTGTCTCTCCTGTGTAAGGAGTAATATATACGGTGTAATTAACCCATTAACTATACACTTTGTTTTCTATGCATAGAGACAACCTCAGCCGTAAAAAGGTACCAACATTCCCGATCACCCATCTGGATATTAATCCGACGTTTAATTATCTGTATAGGTAAAACTTGCCAATGTTAAGAATCTATTATTATAATCATTGCTATAATTACGTGGTGGTAATTGTATAGTCTTGGTGATAATTTCTTTTCGAATTTGTTAAATAATCAACATAAAATTTTTAACTTTCTCCGGACATGACAATTGAATTGTTGTAGTCTTCGAAAAAGAAATATATATATATATATATATATATATAAAGTTCTACAGACCCCCTAGCTCCTATTTATATAGTTCAGAACAACATTTAAATTTATATCATCTTTACGTAACAGACTTTCTTTATTTTAGTTTCATCTAAACCATTCTACACGTGACACATAGCGCTACCAAATATTAATTTTTTACGATACTGTCGAACAGAAGGAGCAAAAAATAAAAAATAAAATAAAAAAAAAGGACACACACTGATTTGAAAAAAAAACAAGATCTTTTAGAGTTCAATTCCAATACAAGGCATACATCCAAAAAAAAGATGTCCAAATCGAAGAATAAATCGTCTGTCCAACATCCAAACACGCCCAAAAAGAAGAAAGAGCCAATTGTTTCCCCTGTGTCCAAAAAGCAACCTAAATCTATTTTTCAAAACTCTCCCATCTATGATTTACTTCACTATTTTGAACGTGCTCCTGATCAATGGACAGCAAGATATATCTTGGTACTCAGTGCAATTATACTAAGAACAGCAGTTGGATTGGGTGGACATCTGGGATACCATGTCCCACCAATGTTTGGAGATTTTGAAGCCCAAAGACATTGGATGGAACTAACTATCAATTTACCAATTTCTGAATGGTATTTTTTTGATTTACAATATTGGGGATTGGATTACCCTGTTCTTACCGCTTATCATTCCTATATTTGTGGTATAATTGGGAATTTCATTAATCCAACCTGGTTTGCATTGAATGAATCAAGGGGTATTGAAACTGACGATGTTAAAATGTTTATGCGCTTGACTGCCATTATAAGTGAATTGATTATTTATATCCCAGGGATTATTAAGCTTGCGAATTTGTTAGGCAAAAGATCCAATCTTAATAGAATGGATCAAATCATTATTGCATTGATTATTATAAACCAACCTCATTTGGTGTTGATTGATCATGGCCATTTTCAATATAATTCAGTCATGTTGGGATTCTTCATCTATTCAATAATTGATTTGGTTAAAGGAAATTTAGTATTGGCAAGTATTTGGTTTGTCAGTTGTATTAATTTCAAGCAAATGGGATTGTATTATTCATTGTTCATTTTTTTCTATATATTAAGTCAGATCAGATCGTTCCTGAAATTAATCGTCGTTGGGTTTACTGTTGTCTTGACCCAATTCGTTTACCTTGTACCATTTATCTGGTTCCATCCTGAATCTGTCTTACAAATCATCATAAGGGTTTTCCCATTCAATCGTGGATTATTTGAAGATAAAGTTGCTAATTTCTGGTGTACAACAAACATCTTGGTTAAATATAGGGAAATCATAGATAGTTCCCAATTATCGAAATTAGCATTAATTGCTACGTTATTAACAACTATTCCAATTAACATTTACTTATTTATCAAGATAATAAGAAAACCATCGGTTAAGACTTCAGCTATGATTTATGGTTTCGCCTCCAACGCATTATCATTTTACTTGTTTTCTTATCAAGTTCACGAAAAGTCTATTTTAGTTGCCTTGATTCCAATTTCGTTGTTATTATTAATCAATGCTCATGATATCACTATGGTACAATTTATTAACACCGTGGGTACGTTCAGTTTGTATCCGTTATTGAAAAAAGATGATTTGGTGTTGCAGTACTTTGTATTGAACTTGTTGATTAATTGGTTGGTTGGCAAAGACTTGGTGTTTAACAGGCAAGTTGGTACTCTTAATAGTTTGGCAATTGGTGCCACTTACGTTGCCATAATCATTTATCACATCATTGATTTCACTTTGGACCCACCAGCTAGATATCCTGATTTATGGGTTATCTTAAACACTGCTATATCATTTGGAGCCTTTAGTTATTTCTGGTTATGGTTGGCATATAGAATATTTAAGTTGTAATTAAAAATGTACACACGTATAAACTTTTTTAGTTTACGACTAGGTTGATTGAACCTTTCTGGGGTGTTAGACCAGGGAGTTTCAACAAAATGTACAAGGCAACTTGTCCGAGTGGTTAAGGAGAAAGATTAGAAATCTTTTGGGCTTTGCCCGCGCAGGTTCGAATCCTGCAGTTGTCGTTATTTTTTTAATTTTTTTTGATATTTCTATTTAATAAAAAGAGCATGTTACTTGTTGGTTGGGTTGCTCAATGTTAGAATCCGGATGTTGTCCCGACGCCCATTTTTTTTCGGGTTTCTTTTTTTTTTTCTTTTTTTTTTGGAGAATATTTATTATCCACTACCATTTCATATGGTTGCTTGCTCCCTGTTTCTATCATCGCTTGATAACACATTCTCCAATATTATTGCTCCTTGATCTACATCTCTCGGAACATTAACCAGCTTGCTATATACTGATAATCACCAAATAATCAAGATCCTGAACCTTGACCATATATATATTGGGGTTACTTGGATTGTCATTGTGCCAAGTTTTAGCTTCCTTCCATGCGTCCCTGTTAATTTCTCGCGCAACTATCATTTTCTTAACAGCCTTCGATAGACTTCTTGCCTCTCCCCTTATCACACCACGACTCCGACAACAATTTTGTTCTCTCGCTTTCACTCTCGCTCACACCCACCCACACACTCTTTCTCTCTCCAATTAATTTGTCGTTTTTTCTTTTCTTTGCTTCTTTGCTTTCCTTCTACCCCTCCACTTCCAATTACCACCAAGTCAAATTTGCAACATGGTTCAAGGAAAAGTTTTAGTTGTCTCCAACAGATTACCCGTCACCATTAAGAGATCAGAAGACGGATCATATGATTACTCGATGTCTTCGGGTGGTTTGGTCACCGCCTTGCAAGGGTTGAAGAAAACCACTCAATTTCAATGGTATGGATGGCCAGGTTTGGAAATCCCCGATGATGAACAAAAAAGAGTCAATAATGATTTGAAAACTAAATTCAATTGTACGGCTATTTATTTGACCGACACAATTGCTGATTTGCATTATAATGGGTTCTCAAATAGTATTTTATGGCCCCTTTTCCATTATCATCCAGGTGAAATGAATTTTGATGAGAATGCATGGGCCGCTTATATTGAAGCCAACAAAAAGTTTGCTGTTGAAATTGCCAAACAAGTTGACGATGATGATATGATTTGGGTTCATGATTATCATTTGATGTTATTACCAGAAATGTTGAGACAAGAAATTGGTAATAGAAAGAAGAATATTAAGATTGGATTTTTCTTGCATACCCCTTTCCCATCTTCCGAAATTTATAGAATTTTACCAGTTCGTAAAGAAATTTTGGAAGGGGTTTTAAGTTGTGACTTGATTGGTTTCCATACTTATGATTACGCCCGTCATTTCATCAGTTCGGTTTCTAGAATTGTACCTAATGTCAGTACATTACCTAACGGTATTAAATACCAAGGCAGATCAATTAGTATTGGAGCATTCCCAATTGGTATAGATGTCGATAATTTCATTGAAGGATTACAAAAGGATAGCGTTGTTGAACGTATCAAACAATTGAAGGCCAAATTCAAAGATGTGAAAGTCATTGTCGGTGTCGATAGATTGGATTATATTAAAGGTGTTCCTCAAAAATTGCATGCATTTGAAGTCTTTTTGAATGAAAATCCTGAATGGATAGGGAAAGTGGTATTAGTACAAGTTGCTGTCCCATCTAGAGGTGATGTTGAAGAATATCAAAGTTTGAGAAGTACAGTCAATGAATTGGTTGGAAGAATAAATGGTCAATTTGGTACTGTTGAATTTGTTCCAATACATTATATGCATAAATCTATCCCATTTGATGAATTAATCAGTTTATACAACACAAGTGACGTTTGTTTGGTTAGTTCTACCAGAGACGGTATGAATTTAGTCAGTTATGAATACATTGCATGTCAGCAAGAACGTAAGGGTGTGTTGATCTTATCAGAATTTGCTGGTGCGGCTCAATCCTTAAATGGGGCATTGATTGTTAATCCTTGGAATACTGAAGATCTAAGTGACGCTATTAAAGAAAGTTTGACTTTACCTCAAGAAAAGAGGGAATTCAACTTCCAGAAACTATTCAATTATATTTCCAAATACACTTCAGGATTCTGGGGAGAAAGTTTTGTTAAAGAATTATACAAATGCAATCCTCAAAAGAATTTAAGGGGC
The DNA here is from genome assembly GCA_030557875.1 of Candida neerlandica. Lineage (NCBI taxonomy): Eukaryota > Fungi > Ascomycota > Pichiomycetes > Serinales > Debaryomycetaceae > Candida > Candida neerlandica. The sequence continues at coordinate 132,163 of JANIWD010000005.1, read as the reverse complement.
TAAATAAATAAATGAAAAGAAAAATTCTATAGATGATAATGTATATTTTGGTTTTTTTTTTAAATTATTATTATTCTTCTTATTGGGTTAACCCCATACATGCATGTCATTAAAAATATCAATCTAAAAGGTCTAGTTGTGATACATTCTCTTCTGTAAGCAACAATGGCTTGTTTTTCTTTTTCTTCTTATCTCCTCCATTCACAGATTCCTCAGGAACGTGAATAACTTGTGGTTTTATACCAAATGTTCTTAGTATCGAACTTGAATACAATGGTGGATGGATAACATTACTTTCAGTGTAAAGTGAGGATTCCGGTAGGTTTGTTTTATGGAAAAATGGTTTCTTATGTGGAGTCTGTTGTGACTCTTGTTGTGATTGTAATTGCGATTGCGATTGTTGCTTTTGGAGTTGTTGCAGTTTAGATACACCTTTTCTGAGCTGATTGACTGGTTTGTTTTCTTTTTCTTCTTCAATCTTGTAAGTATTGACATCCCTTTCGAAATTCTTTGCTGAACTGAATGCTGTCATCAAATATGGTAATTCATCAGTTATAGTACCTTGGTAATTAGAAACGGTATCATGGTCCTTTTGGCTGGTAATCGATCTGACCATTGGGATTTGTGGCGATGAAGAAAATGTTGAATATTCCGAAAATGAATCTTCTGGAGGACTATCATTCTTGGCACCGAAAAAGTCTGATTCAGAATCAATATGCACATCATCATCTTCATATTGAAATTGTCTTTGTAGTTTTTGTTCTTCTTCCCTTTGATTCTGATGACGTTGTTCTTCTAGTCTGCTTTCTTCTAGCGACTCATCAATCAACTTTTCCACTCTGAATTTATCAAACATCTGTTCCAAATCATTGATAACCGCTAAGCATTCGTACTTTGCATCAAAATCCCCTTGCTCAATCGCATCATTCAATTGCTGTAGCAAGGCAGATATGAATGACTTATAATATGTTACAGTATTTTCGTCCTCCCACATTTCCAACTCTTCTCCCATTATTATTAATTTACTTTTTGAATAAGCAATGCTAAGTTGTTCAACAACATCATTTTTCAATTTAATAATTCGTAGTAGCAAAGATGTTAACATTGTACCTGCATCACTCATTAAATCTCTTGGAGCTAGCGTTTTGGAATTTTTACTAATTATATCAATGTCCGACGAAATTTTTGCTATTTTAATATTCATTTCTGTACATGCATTCATTACTTTTCGGGCCACACCAGCATTAAAGTCCTTAATATGATCATCCTCATTTTGGAAATGTTTATCCGAGTTAAAGTCCAAAGACAAGAACTCCCAACTTTTAAACTTTAGTTGGGTGTTTTCCAAAGTCTGTAGTATTTTAAATGAAGTGGAGCATAGTTTGTTTATTCTTCGTTCCGAAATTTCATGGATTAACTTGACAAGTTGTGTTGATTTGAATTTGTCTTTATTTAGGTTTGGATCTTGTATTAATGATATTATAGGATCAATATAGGGTTCTATGTCAGTCATGGATATGTAATGTTATTAGGTCTTAAGTGCAAATAATAAATAGGGAGCAAATAAATAAATAAGTGAATAAATAAATAAATAAAATTAATGGAGATTAAAAAAACGACAAGTAGAAGTGAAGCAATTCAATGATAATGCGCAAAAGCAGTAACGTATGTTTGTGGGTAATGAATATGTGAATGAAAAGATGCTAACCTGATTGTAATCCTTAACTTTAGGTAGATGTTGTTGGTTAGAGTGTAAAGAATAGACACTGAGGTAGAAGGTAAAAAAAAAAATTAGAGTGTATTTTTTTGGTAGAGAAGAAGAAGAAGAAGCAGAACCACACAACACGCAAAAAAATAAAATAACAGAGAGAGAAAGAAAGAACGAAAAGAAAAAAAATCGGATGGTTTCATTGGAACACAAAAGAAAAGGGAGTGAGAGAGAGAGGGAGGGAGTTAAGGCAGGGAAAGATAGTGCGGGAAAAAAAAAGGAAATGCAGAATCGCAAGGGTTGGTTGGCTGGGCGCGCGTCCCGTTCTACAAACCAGCCTTCCCGATCAGCGCCCCGGATCCCTTTAGCTTGGACCGACTCCATTTCGATTTCAAACCGTTATATCGCGTGATTTTATGTATGAGAGGAACATGTAATTTTTTCTTTTGCTTGATATTTTACGAAATTTTATTTCTCCAGATTTTATTACACTTGATGATGATGAGTATTTATGGCACGACTTTTACTAATCTCCGGATATTCAGGATGACCTTCCTATTGGGTCTTGTAATCTAAAGTTATCTTATATATTCTATTCTTTATGTAAATTCTTCAAATTAGAAATTAAAGAAAAAAAAAGTATCGTAGATCATTATTATTCATTATTGTCATTCCTAGTGCTCTATTGTTCTTTTAATTATTGATCATCACCTCCCCTCCGATTCTACTCACCTAGGCTATCCATATAACATCTCTATTCTTCTGTCTGCCTCTCTCTCTGCCTCTATCTTTGTCTTTGCCTTTAACTAGATATTCCTTTCTCCTTTAAGATTTTAGCTGCCATCATCTCGTACCATCTATCAATGGTTTGACCCTCTTGGTTATGTAATGCGATAATGATCAACGTCATGTTATCAAACCCAATTCCAGTGTAATTGTTTGCCATAGTCAAACTATCGTTTAGAACATACTCAACTATCTTGTTCAACTTCCATCCCAAGCTCAATTTGTGTCGAATCAATTTGATCAACTGGTCGTTCTTGAAACAGTCCCATATTCCATCACAAGCAATCACTATAAACTCCGGAGTATCTAAAACTGACATATCATAAACCATGAGATCAGGCTCAACTGTAACTTGGAACAACTCTGGGGGCAAAGTGATCAACTTTTCTCCTAAATGTTTTTGATTTTCAATGATGTATTTATTTCTGGAACTTGATAAATAGGGTAACTTGAACTTGAAATCCCCAAATGCTCTTGATAAGGCCAACACCTCGTTAATTCTATTATTTAGTATATAACCGTTACTGTTTTCGATTCTCACTCTCTCGCCCATAGTGCTAGGTTTATGATCAAACGACAAAGGTTTTGCCACCCCATTTTTTGACACAATACATCGAGAATCCCCTGTATTAGCAACCACAAGATATTTATCAATAATGGTCGCTACTGTTGCAGTGGAGCCCTGATTCATCAAATTTGGTTGGTGGGACAAATCATGATCCACTTTGAAAAACGAATTCTTTAGGATGGAAAAAACATGCAGAAGACTCAAACTATCTATCTGTCCATTATAAAGTGCAGTAGCTAGTTTGTTGAGTCTTTGAAAAATCAATTTGGGCAAATGGTCTGCCAAGTATTGGGAACAACTCTTACCACCATGTCCGTCAAATACGGCAAATACTGCCAAATTCTCAGCTTCATTGATCTTGACATTGTGTGCATCCTCCATAGTCATTCTATACCCTTGCATAGATCCAATACAGTAGGTTAGGTTGGTGTGACTCCTGTAGTCCAATTCTTTCTCCTCTATTGGGTGAGATAATAGTTGCCCCATGCTCGTATAATAGTTGTAGTAATAGTAGTGGTATTAAATAACTGATATGCTTATTCCTCGGTTATAACTCTAATTCTCATATAGTAATAATGTAACTATGTCCTTTAGCTTTTCAGTGGAAATACAGATGGTACGAATGTATGTATGGATGTACGTGTTACTGTTGTAGTTGATTGTTGGAGAAGAGAAAAATGGGTTTAGATGAAAAATAATTTTTTTTTTTTTTTTTTAAGAAAAATATTTTAAGGTTGTCTTGGGGGAACACTTTGTTGGGGACTGCCTTTTTATTTATTTATTTTTTTTTTTCTTACTAGTTTACTTTTCTTGTTGTTGCTGTTGGTTTCGTTTGGGATTTAATTTGTAACCGATCAAATTGATAGACGGAAAAACGAAACAAAACAAAAAAAACGACGGGTGTAGAAAAGATGGTCGTCGTATGGGGGGATGGTCGCCTTTTTCGTTTTGGTGGTGGCAACGGCCGTGGCGTGTGAATTATTTAATTATTTAATTATCTTTGTTTCACTAATAAATTAACGACCTACAGAGCCTCTTACCTGATATGCGATGAAATGATAAATTGAAGTGGAACTAGTATTTGTAATCACAAAAATGTGTTATATTTCACTTGAATCATAGACATGCTTGTATGTAAGATAAACGTCATACACTTTTTTTTTGTATTTCTCTATTTTCCCCTAACAAACTCTCCTTCCCCCCTAATTTCGCATCATTAACTTATTCACTCGCCCTTTCCTTCCCCCACTTTTTTTTTTCTTCTCTTTTTTGTTTGCAAAAACTTTCTTCAACAACTACTACCATTCGAAGCTTTTATATTTTTTTAAAAAATGATGATCCCTATAATCAACAGGAACTCAATCGATGGTTGTAAATACTATAGACCACCTTCAACATTCCCAATTGGGCCATTTAAGAGATATGAACACAATCCCATAATGAAGCCCGACCCCGATGTCGAATGGGAAAGTCACTATTTGTACAACGCAACAGCAATTGTAGTGGACGATAAGGTGTTCATGTTGTATCGAGCTCAAAATGAACAAAAAGTCTCTTCAATTGGAATAGCTTGGTCAACTGATGGTGTGAACTTTATTAAACATAAAAAACCTGTTATTTCTGCAACCGAATCCTATGAACATGGAGGTGGTTGTGAAGATCCGAGAATTATCCGAGATCCTGTATCAAAATTATTTGTTGTCACTTATACGGCATATGATAAAATAACTGCAAGGCTATGTGTTGCAACCCTGGAGGATTTGTTCCATTGGAAGAAGATCGGTCCTATAGTACCTCCTTATTGGCAAGATATTGCTGTCACTGGAAATGGTACCAAAATCATCAGAAACAATTGGCTGAAATCGGGAGCTGTATTTACAGAAAGAGCCCCAGATGGTAAATATTATATGATTTGGGGAGATTCAGAGTTACATCTAGCTGAATCTACCGACCTAGTCAATTGGAGTTTAACTAACAACTCTCCCAATTGGAATACCTGGGCTAGAGCTTTGTTTACCCGAGAGAATAAGCTTCTTGAAAGTGGCCCGGCACCCATAAAATTAGCTGGGGATTCAAATCAATGGATCTTCATATATAATGCAGCAACCACAGGTGGGGGTGATTTACCTAAAAATACTTATACTATAAGTCAAATGTTGGTTGACTATAATGATATTCGCCAGGGTCCAATAGCTAGATTGGAACGTCCGATATTGAAACCAGAACTGTCGAACGAGAGACAGGGCCAAGTTGATCAAGTAGTTTTTTGTGAAGGTTTGGTTCAATACAAGGGAAATTGGTACTTGTATTTTGGTCAAGGTGACTCCGAATTGGGTGTTGCCATTGCTCCTGTAACATAAATAGATTAAAATAAAAAAAGATAGAAATTCTTAAATATATATCTATATCTTCTATTTGCTTGTATTAATTATATCTCTAATCATCAATGCCAATAAGTCATCCACATTATCCTCAAGATTATCAATGGCAATAAACCCACAATCCCATTTCCTTGCTAAATCTTTTCCTTCTGAAATCAATTTCGGTGAGGCTAGACTGCTGTTTTTATGTGTACAGATAATCCAGATAGGAGGCAAATAAAATTCTGTGCTTGATTCTTTTTTACTTGATTTACCTTTGCTACCAGTTCCTGGTTCTCTCCAAAGATTCTTTAACGCTACTTTCATGGAAAACATATCTTGTTCTTTTTCTTCATTCTTCTTTCTTATGAAATCACTATATTCCAACCACGCTTCATCCAAGGTTGCCTTCATTACCGGTAGTAAACTCAATGAATGATCAGGAGAAAGTACTTCACTAGAACCTTCATATCCTGGAGGTGCATAACTTGGAATAGCACTATATACAAAAAAATACCCGTCTAAATTCCCATTCATTTCACTTGCTCCACTAGCTACAAGGATAGGATTGGTAGATACTGGTTTACGTGGTTCATTTGCCAAATTACGTAAAATATCTTTACCTAAATTGGAATGCAATGATGCCTCTAGGAATGGGACAACTAATTGAGGATTGAAACTAGGAGTATCTATCAATTCGATTAATATACGGCTGACAGAATTTTTGTCATTGTTGGTGATATTATTGTTGTTGATATTGTTGTTGGAGAATTTATAGTAGGGGTTGTTTGTGGGAGCGACGTTTGATTTCAATAATTTACTTGGAATCACATTGTTCAGTTGTTTTATTGAACCAGTCAATATCTCTTGAGCAGATGTTGATGCTTTGTAATTGAAAAGAATGGGGTTCAATTGATGAGTGGGATAATAGGTGTCTGGGAAATTTCCTAATGTAAGTTTTGATATAGTAGATGATTTTCCGGATTTAGGTCCTCCTAGAAATGCAAGTCTTATCGGATTGGTATAATTATATGGAGTATTGACATCATTCACTGTTGCCTTGTTATCTTTCTTCAATAGAGAAGACATGTTATTATATCATAGAAGAGATTTGATTTCAGTTTATGGGATTTGTTATTAATTTATAAATATTTTTTTTTTCTCTATATCGTAATCTGTCTGCACTAAGAATATCGCATTAAATTGCGACAGCCCTACCAATTGACATACGTCTAAAAATTTTAGAACTGGCAGCTCAACTGATGTCAATGAAGGACAAAAACAGAAAGATATAGCATTGACCGTATAAATAAGGGTCAATTGTGAGATTGGTTTTCTGCTTTAGGGTTCTAGAAGTGAGTAGCAATAGTTCTATAAGCTATCACGTGAGACCAATACTTCTTATCAAGAAGAAAATCTCTTGTTCTGATTTTTGGTCGATTTCATTATAAAAAAAATTATTTCCTTTAAAGCCTTTTCTTATTATGTACATACCAAATGTTGACTTGACTGGTAATAATCGTTCTCTGAGTGGTAGTAGGCTGCTCGTGTTGATTGGTGCCACCATATTGTGTTCTTTGGTGAATCGAATCGTGAGTAGACTGACGTGCAATGTAGCACAAAAAAAGAGAGAGAGAGAGTAAAAACGACTCTGTGCCATCACTTTGCGCCATCAGTGAACACAGCACTCCAATGGACCATGTCAGACAAAAAGATGATTAGCTTAGCTGATCAATCTAATAATACAGGATTGTCTGAAGATATTCTTGATGAGCTACTGGTGTTACAGAACCGTGCTAGGCTGGATGATGCGGTTACCAGTCAATATAAGAATCAAATTGATATCATTTTCCTGATAGTGAATTCACTACAAGACAACGGGGAAGCGAATGTCGGTGATATATATCATATTTTGGATCACGAATTACCCACCCCTTCAATTATATCGATCACTTCATTAGCAATACAATTAAACAAGCTTCGGTCTTTGGATTTGAAATTAAGAACCGATTCAATGCTGAAAGCTGGGGCACAGGTACAAACCAAGATACATAAATTAGAGGAAGCCAAGTCAAGTTTGGAACAAACCTTGGATAAAATACGACTACAAATTTTAAAGAAAGAGGCCGAAATTATACGTGTATATGAGGAAGAAGTGACCAAAGTGAACTCGCACATTGAAGATTACAAGTTGATGAAGATAAAACAAGTTGAGATTCAAGCTTTAAAGCTCCAGTATAAGAATTTTAAGATTCTATATGAGACATCGTTTCAACATAAAGACAGAAAATTGCTATTCAACCACCAACCTATATTGAAGTTAGAAGAGTTTTTAGGGTATAACCTCTTGGTTATCAATCAATTTCTTGAACGGTTGATAATTCTCCAGTCACAGTTGTCGTATTTGTTTAATATCGACCTACCTCATTTGAAGGAATTGATGAGTTATGTTCCAGATGAAAAGTTTTACAATTTGATAAGAAAGAAAGAGTTGATAATTTCTGGTAGAGATATGGATGACGACGACGAGGAGAATAAAAACAACAAACTGACATCAGAAAAGCGGAATTCGGTGGAGATACCGCAAGGTATTCCTAATCCAACTGAAAAGATCTTTAAATTGGGTGATGGATATAATTTACCTCCTTCTTCCAAAACCTTGAATTATCAGCTACGGCGCAGAGCATCATCTGTGGAACCAGCAGATTTGAACAATATACCTGTACTTAAAGATCCAAGTGGATCCACCTCGTCTTCCTCAAAACCGACATCAAGAAAGATAATTATTCCTCACAAGATCATCAACAAACCGTTTAATAAGTTGGCAATTAAAGATTTTCTCAAGTTCGTTGGAAATTTAGTAAAAATCATCGTCAATTTTCAAGTATTATTGGTGTTTACAACTAATGATATTGAATTGCAACCAGAAGAATGGTGTAATTTCTATAAAGTACTCCGAGAGATTACAAAGTTGGACCAGGTCCTTAATGATAGGATTGTAAAGGAAACCGTATCAAGACCGGTTACAACACGACTGTCAACGGACTTAGAGTTGAGAGCCAATTTTCAAGTATTAATGGAATTGGTGTACGAAAAGCTCATGACGTCGTCATATAGTAAAAAACAGCACAATCGGCCAATCGCCTTACAAGATTTGAATTTAAGAAATCTAATCTTCAATCAAACAAAGCTTAGTGATGACTGGGATATTGTAAGTGGTATGGTATGAATAGTTTACGGTAATGAACAGCTTATGGTTGATAAATATATATATAAATATATTCTCAATTCAATTAGTTGATGCGATATATGAATAGGTGATGTACATATGCATATAGTATTTTCGCTTTTGTTTTTATTATTGTTAGTATGTCAAGCCACGACACTGTGAGGGTAGTGTGCTGTTGTTAAAAAATTAATTAAAAACTTCGTTGAAATTCTCTGTTCCATCCACCACCATAGATTGAACAAAAAAAAAAGCGAATAACCAAGAGAGTAATTAAAGCGCAGCCTTATCTTTTTCCTCTTCTTGCTTTTTTTTACCATTCAGTTCCTCCCTCTATCATACATCAATTATGTCACTTTCAGATAAAGAATTGTTTGAATTAAACAAAAAAGCTGTTACTGAAGGTTTTAAAATCAAACCAAGAATTAACTATAACACCGTTGGAGGTGTCAACGGTCCATTGGTTATTTTGGATAATGTCAAATTCCCTCGTTATAACGAAATTGTCAATTTAACCTTGCCAGATGGTTCCGTCAGACAAGGTCAAGTTTTAGAAGTCAGAGGCACTAAAGCAATTGTTCAAGTGTTCGAAGGTACTTCAGGTATTGATGTCAAGAAAACTAGAGTCGAATTCACAGGTGAAAATTTAAAAATTCCAGTTTCCGAAGACATGTTGGGTAGAATATTCGATGGTTCCGGTAGACCAATCGATAAAGGACCTAAAATCTTTGCTGAAGATTATTTGGACATCAATGGTTCTCCAATTAACCCATATGCTCGTATCTACCCAGAAGAAATGATTTCCACTGGTGTTTCTGCTATTGATACCATGAACTCCATTGCTAGAGGTCAAAAGATTCCAATTTTCTCCGCTTCTGGTTTACCACATAACGAAATTGCTGCCCAAATTTGTAGACAAGCCGGTTTGGTCAGACCAACTAAAGATGTTCATGATGGTCATGAAGAAAATTTCTCCATTGTTTTCGCTGCTATGGGTGTTAACTTGGAAACTTCCAGATTCTTCAAACAAGATTTCGAAGAAAATGGTTCTTTGGAAAGAACTACCTTATTCTTGAATTTGGCTAATGATCCAACCATTGAAAGAATTATTACCCCTCGTTTGGCTTTAACTACCGCTGAATTCTTGGCTTACCAAACTGAAAGACATGTTTTGACTATTTTAACCGATATGTCTTCTTATGCTGATGCATTGAGAGAAGTCTCTGCTGCCAGAGAAGAAGTCCCAGGTAGAAGAGGTTACCCAGGTTATATGTACACGGATTTGTCTACTATTTATGAAAGAGCTGGTAGAGTCGAAGGTAGAAATGGTTCTATTACTCAAGTTCCAATTTTGACCATGCCTAATGATGATATTACCCATCCAATTCCTGATTTGACCGGTTATATTACCGAAGGTCAAATTTTCATTGATAGACAATTGCACAACAGAGGTATTTACCCACCAATTAACGTCTTGCCATCATTATCTCGTTTGATGAAATCTGCTATTGGTGAAGGTATGACCAGAAAGGATCATGGTGATGTCTCCAATCAATTGTATGCTAAATACGCTATTGGTAAAGATGCTGCTGCTATGAAAGCCGTTGTTGGTGAAGAAGCTTTATCCACTGAAGATAAATTATCCTTGGAATTCTTGGAAAAATTCGAAAAGAACTTTATTTCCCAAGGTGCTTATGAAAACAGAACCATTTTTGAATCCTTGGATTTGGCCTGGTCCTTGTTAAGAATTTATCCAAAAGAAATGTTGAACAGAATCAGTCCAAAGATTTTGGAAGAATTTTATGGTAGAGATAGAGAACAAGATGATGACGAAGAAGAAGAAGATCCAGATAAATCTGGTGATAAATTGATCGACGCTTAGACGATTCTTTTACATTTTTACATAAAAAAAAATATTGAAATACAAGTTTTGTTAGTTTTTTTTTCATTTTTTTTGCATAAGTTTCTTTTTTATACGTAATCGTTCATAAACTTCTTTTTTTTTTTTTACAGTTTTTAAATAAAAATGCAACAATTATATGTGATAATTTATTGTACATTTTTATGATTACTATTAAGTTTTGTATATGCATGATATTATTGTATCTTTTACAAGTTTTTTTTGGTATTACCGATGTAGTTGATTGCAGAACCAGCCTTGAAAAATTCAACTTGATCTTTAGACATAGTATGTTTGGCCAAAATTTCAAATTCAGGACCATCCTTTTTGGTGACTTTAACACGTAAAGTTCCACCATTGTTACCATCTTTGGCAATCATATCTTTCAAATCAACAGTAGTTAACAAATCACCGGAAGAGATTTTATCATAATCACTTTCATCAGCAAATGTCAATGGTAACATACCTTGTTTCTTCAAGTTAGTTTCATGGATTCTAGCAAATGATTTAACCAAAATCACAGAACCACCCAAGAATCTAGGAGATAATGCAGCATGTTCTCTAGCGGAACCTTCACCATAATTGTGTTCAGCAACAACAACCCATGGTCTACTTTCGTCTTTCCATTTGATCATTAATTCTGGAATGCCATAAGCTTTACCGTCGAAATCGTAAGCTTTGTTGACTTCTCCAGTTTCTTTATTAACGGCACCAATCAAGGTGTTGTTTGAAATGTTTTCCAAATGACCTTTGTATTTCAACCAAGCACCAGCAGCGGAAATATGATCGGTGGTACATTTACCTTCAACTTTCAATAAAACATTTGTGGATAATTCTTCACCTGACCAAGGTTCGAAAGGTTCTAAAAGTTGTAATCTATCTGAACTTGGAGAAACATTGATTTCGACTTCTGGTTTTGGTTGTGGGGCGGCCTCTGGGTAGAATTCAGCACGACCTGGGATGAATCCACTTTCTGGCAAGTCTTCACCTTGAGGTGGTTGGAACTTGAAATCTTCGCCATTTGGTAATTTGATGGAATCGGTGATTGGGTTAAAGCTGGCATCACCGGAATAAATCATAGCAGTGACCATATCTGGTGATGTTAAAAAGTTCATGGTATTTCTGTTACCATCGTTTCTGGCACGGAAATTTCTGTTGAAAGAAGTGAAAATGGAGTTGGTTTCGGTGGAAGTTTTTGGAACATCAGTTCTGTCCCATTGACCAATACATGGACCACAAGCATTGGCCAACACTATGGCACCATTATCTTCAAATGTACTGATCATACCATCTCTCTCTATGGTGGCTCTAATTTGTTCGGAACCTGGGGTGACAAAGAATGGGATCTTTGGTTTCAAGCCAACAGCTTCAGCCTGTTTAATAATGGAAACAGCACGGGTCATATCTTGATATGAAGAGTTGGTACAGGAACCAATTAAACCAGCGGAAATCTTTTCAGGCCAACCTTCTTTTTTGACGGTGGCTCCATATTGGGAAATTGGGGTTGACAAATCTGGAGTAAAAGGACCATTGACATGAGGTTCCAAGTTTGACAAGTTAATTTCAATGACCTTATCATATTCAGCACCTTCATCGGCTTGTAAGAATTTGAATTGAGAGTTGGCGGCGTCAGCAGCTTCAGCTATTGGAGCTCTATTGGTTTGGATCAAGTATCTCTTATGAGCTTCTTGGTAAGGGAAAGTAGAAGTGGTAGCCCCGATTTCGGCACCCATATTACAAATAGTGGCCATACCGGTACAGGACAAGGTTTCAACACCTTCACCGAAATATTCAACAATGTAACCAGTACCACCTCTAACGGTCAAGATACCAGCTAAGGTAGTAATAACATCTTTTGGAGAGCTCCATCCAGATAATTGACCAGTTAATTTAACACCCAAGATCTTTGGAGCTTTCAATTCCCATGGGGTACCAGTTAAGGCATCAACAGCATCAGCACCACCGACACCAATTGCAATTGCACCTAAACCACCAGCATTTGGAGTATGAGAATCAGTACCCAACATCATCAAACCTGGGGCAGCAAAATTTTCCAAAACAATTTGATGGATAATACCAGAACCTGGACCCCAGAATTGAATTCCATATTTTTCACCACAACTTTGTAAGAAATCAAAAACTTCTTTATTGGTAGCAATGGATTTAACCAAATCTTGATCAGCTCCATCTTTACCGACAATCAAATGATCACAGTGAATGGATGCAGGGACAGCAGTAGAAGACATACCACAAGTCATGAATTGCAATAAAGCCATTTGAGCAGAGGCATCTTGCATTGCAACTCTATCTGGGTTCAATTTCAAATATTGTTGGCCCCTGATATCGGCGGTATTTGATGAAGTAAGACTTTCTTCCGGATTACATAAATGGGAATATAAGATCTTTTCAGCTAAAGTCAATGGTTGGTTATTTAAGATTTTTTTAACAGTTGATAATTTTTCAACCAATTGTGAATATGGTGGGGTTCTCGATTGATATTCTGGGGGAACTTGATAATTGAAAGCTTGGGTAGCCAAGGCACGTGCAGACACACGTCTATTTATAACAGTTCCAGCTCTTAACATTGAATGAAAGACAATTAACTAAAGAAAAAGAAAAAAATGAAAAAGGAAAAGAAATGAAAAAGAAAACGAAAGAGATCAGTATTTATATTTTTTATCCAATGAATTTCTAACAAGATTTGATTACCCTCAAAAGCCAACAATAAAATAAAAAAAAAAAAAAAAAAAAAATTTTCAACTTGCAGCAGAAAAAAAAAAAAAAAAACTTTTTATCAGTTGAAATATGACTCAGTTATAAAAGATAAAAAATTGCCGCGATATCGTCATATCGGCACGTGTGATTTTGCACGTGATATATTTTTAAATAATTTAATAATTCATATATTTCGTTGAGTTTTGCTGCTCGGTATGCTGAACAACCTTCTTCAAGTATCATATTCCAGAATTGATGTCTCTGAATATCAGAGTAGTACCGGTATCCGCCTCTCTTGTGGTTGCTACTTGCTTCTACATCTACATCAATGTCTACATCTTCTTCCACATCGATATCGATATCGTCATACCTGTTCAATTCAGCATCGTCAAAGTTAGTACTAGTTAAGCCATTCAATCTTCTATAGTCACTGTAACTGAAGCACGGATCCAACAGTCCTAATTCAGTCTCCAACGTCATCTGGTCCATATCTTCAACATGGAACCGGTTTCCAAGACTATCAGTATACCCCTCTTCTAATCGTTCCAGTCTAAAATTCATACTTACTAATATGATGATTTGGTTTATTTATCTTTATAATTACATATCACATAGGAACAAAATATCCAATTGCTTAAAACACAAGGAGTTTTTGAGTTTTGCTGACTAATAACTGAGCGACTGCTTATCTAATGTCACACATTCTGTTCCGAGACTAACTAAATTTGCTAATCGTTAACCTCACTACAAGAGAATAAAACGTGACCAGTTATCAAAAACATAGTTTAAAATAAACACTTCCGTCTAACTTTGAAACAAATAGCCCCATCTTGTATGAACAACTATAGTCATGCATGCAGTATAAAATAGTATAGACCTAGGGGTTCAAAAATTTGTCTAGTGCTGGTTGCAATAAATGTGCCGCCTTAGTTTGAAAATAATGGTCACGTGGTTCATAAATATTATCGCACTGGTTCAAACAATTTTGTCCGCCTTGGTTTACAAATTTTTGTTTCATTGATTTAAATAATTTTGTCGCGCTAGTTCAAGTATTTTTGGTCACTAGTTCAAACAAAAAGGAAAAAGACTGTACTCGTTTAGAACACACTGGTTGTGTCTAGGGTAAATATCACTAATTTAATGATTCACTGATTTGCAAATCTATTATATATGTATATATATTTTGTATTATACTTTTTTTTTTGTAATATGTCTATCTTCCATGTCTATACCGATGGGCTTCATCATCACTTACCGTAACTTTAAGTTTGACTGTTATTCTAATTGCATTGTGCTTCATCCCCAGTGCTACACCCCATATGAACTCTACCATCATGATTGCTATACTTAGCAGGTGCGTTAAAACGGTAGTACTGAGACCAAGCATGGGATTTACCCGCTTGGTGTATCCTGTACTGGATGTCTCCCCACTTGACTAGTGTTTGATACCATACACTCCCATTTTCACCTGCTGGTATATGACATGTCAAGGAACCGCCTGCTGTCGTAGTTTTTGACCACGACCCGCCGATCAAACCGCCAATTACTTCCCAGCCTATTTGCCCAACGTTTATCGACCATGTGTAACTATACAGCCAGTTTAATTGGAACTCTGCTTCACCGTGACTTTTACCGTTATAGATGCAGTTACTCTTATACCACGGTGACCACCACTCGCCCAGTTGGACCAACTGATATTCCTTCCATCTACCTACCTGGTATGGGAAATCGGATTTCTTTTCATAGTATCATTTGTCTCCTGTTCTAAGGCCTCGATCACAACGTAGTTTATTGGGACGACTAACAATTCCCCCAGTTTTAGAAATCCCGATGGCATCAATTATACCAGTTTATTTTTCTTGGGGAGTCTACCCACTATCAAGACATCTTGACACTTCTTCTTCTTCTTCAAATCACCAAGCAGAGGCTAATGGAATTGCGGTGAACAATAATACTAATAATACCATACTTCTAATGTTCATGGAACGATTCGACGATGCACCCAGCATAGCCTTACCCTTATCCATTCCACAATCATATACATTTCCATATGAAAAGCGACCGGAATTGTCAGTTTCCCCGTATTGAGCACAGTCGTACGTAGTATAGTTGTCGAACAAAGTAAAGTTGTCGTGGAAGTTGATCAGGTCTGACATGTTGTGGTATGGTAAGTGGTGATTGGTTTAAAGTTATATGAAATATAATGTCAAATAAAGAAGAGGAATTCTAAGTCCTTATATAGGGCTCTTAGAAATAGCCCGAGTATTAGCAATAATAAGATAGAATATCACCATATGATGTGATACTATAGGGAACCAGGGTGTTTAATCGAAATAGTTATTACATAAATTAGTACATATATTAGTGCATGGATGGTAGTTATAAATCATCGTCAAGTTTGGAAATTTAAAATTGGATAAAAGTCCTTTGTTACTTTTCTATATTTTACAGTATGTTACTAGTTAAAAAACAATCTTATGTATATATTACCCATCATTTGTCACGTACAAAAGACGCGGTATAGCTGCAATGCGCATTGTTGTACACTGCCATTTAGCACCCAACCCTTAAGTGCATTACTATAATATCTCATCTATTCGGCTAAGAAAATTTTTCGCAAGAGGTACGTCCAGTTCCTCTTACCTTTTGTATATTTAATCTGAGTCCTACGTACGCTATCCCAAGATATACGATGCACCATCTGTCTTTATCACAACACGTACTAATATCATAAATGATAATAAAAAATGGATGAAACTATATTGGCCAATTCAAACAAGGAGACGTCACATGTTCCCTTTGCATATCTTCTACTAGTTCTCCCAACAGATGTCTTGTGTATTACAGGAACATGCCATTACGACAAGTGGTGGGGGAGGGAGTGGATAAATAAATATGGGAAGAAGATGTAACATAGCTCCGCATTGTGTCATGTCATCAGCATATGACATTGCCAATTTATGCTATTATCTTACCAGGAAGAATCTGCTCCAAATATAGATATAGATTGAATATATATCGTAGTACAGTCGTTTTTTTGTATTTTTTAATCTTATACTTGATGAAGTTATTGTAGAGTAAAAATATTGATGTTTTTTTTTTTTGCAACTTGTAAGGAATATCATGGCTCAGTCAAAGGAAATAAATGATGTCTCATCGAAAGAATGCTTTCGCAGCTAATAGATTCATACAGTCTTGTTATTTTTAATTGTCAAACTAGTGCGTCAAAATTGCGCATCAATATGAGCAATATTTATTAATTGGTATCAATAATTTTGACCAATTGAATACGAAGATTATTTGACCACTGATAGTAATATGTTTTACCACAAAAGTACAAAAACACCTTCCACCGTAACTAAAACATGAACTGGAGTTCTCTACTTTGGGAAGTAGAACGACTAGAGAGTTTACGAATGAAATGAAGGTAGTGTAGATGGACCCAAATAGTAGACAACTGACTATAGTGGGTGTTGGTGTAATATTATGTATAGACTGTAAAGTATATGACGGTAGTAAATACTAAAGTTGAGTTCATTGTTAAGTTATTCTTTTATTATTCCTTTGTAGACCTGGAGGGTAATTCTGCCCTTATTTATAGTTATATTATTAATATAATTCCAAACATAGTTCTAGTAATCCATCCAATCATATTACATATGATTATGGTAACCCAAGTGGCCTGATATATTTCTTGTCCTGGTGTAGTAAGTATGTAGATATAATATTGTTGATAGTGGGGAAATGTGCGTGTGAATTCGAACATCGTCATATCTGCACGTGCCATTGTGCACGTGATATATTATAAATAATTTAATAATTCATATATTTTTATCTATACTAAACCTTTCCAAGCTCTATTAACCCAACCACAGTCTCGTATGTTATCATCTTTAGCATCTATTTTCCAATTGGTCTTAGGATCGTTGTATTTATCTGATATACCTTCTCCTGCTGGTTTAGAAATGCATACAAATCTTCCATCTGGCAAGAAACATCTAATTTGGGAAGAAGGATATGGACAAGGACAGAATTTTGGTGATTCAACACATAATCCTGTGTCAGGGCATAAATATTTATCACATTGGGCATTTAGTATGATTTTTTCATGTTCTTGAGGGTTTCTAACTCCTTGTTGTTGTCTTGCACCTCCACCGTGGTTGAAATTGTTTAAAAAATCAAATATATTTGCAGAAGCAAATGGTATGGATAAGGTTGAAAGTATTAGGAATGATTGTAACATAATGTGTTATAGTGGTATATAGTATATAATCGATCTGGTCTTGCGTTGGGTAGACACGTCAACTTTTTTTGTTGTTTTTCACCAATGATTTTTTTTTTCTGTCAACTCAATTAAAATGCAGGAGTCGTGTGTATTGGCAACAAGATTCTGAATCACCAATGTGTTACTACAACAATTGAATTTGCCGTTTGAAATGAAATTGAGCTGTGAGTAATAACTAATTTCTATGCTCCATGAACTAGATATTTTTCAAGAACTTTAAAGGAAAGAAAAAAAAATTCAAAAAAATAAAGGGGCAAACGGGGAATTGAACCCCGGGCCTCCTCGAATTTTATGTTTACGTGTTAAACCCAAACGAGGAATCATACCACTAGACCATTCGCCCTTTTCGTGTTTGCTTCGAAACACCCTAATTGGGTGGTTGTGTGAGATACTATGCTTCATTCTTTATATGCATCTAACTATATCGTTAAATACCATCCGCCCCTTTCAACTAAACCAATATTAAACCATATTGCCTTCCTTATATGTTTTGCATATGAATATGATGTCATGGTTGGTATTTCCATGTAAACCTAAATCTATTCAATCTGTGCATTTTACAAAAAACACATGATCATTATCAAATACCCCCAACTGTCAGATAATTATCTTGTGAATTCTTACATTTTAATATATTCTTCCTTCATGGAAATATTTGGGTTGTATATGCTAGTCCACATTGCTAATGTGAACAACCCAAACTCCATCAACTTTTTACATTATGATTCACTAAAATTCCAAATGACTGTTTTCAATATCAAATTTATTTGGACACATGACTAAGTCCTGATATTACTAACGAGAGTCATAGTTCACACTAGTGTTGACTAACAGAATTACTTGATGTGAAACGATTAATGTAAATCTTCGGTCAGAAGAAGAACTGTTTACGATTCTTCCCATACTAGTGAAATAGCATAAAAAAATAGAGTAACCAAATTATAGAAACTGTAATCCCAAAGAATTAATCGTATAATCAAGTCAGCCAAACCTAATGGACCTAAAAATCTTGTCTGCGTTTGTCGTGGAATTCTGGTCCGGGTAATTCCAGATGAGGCTGCACAAATAAAAAGAGAGGAAAAAAATTGGGGCAAACGGGGAATTGAACCCCGGGCCTCCTCGAATTTTATGTTTAAGTGTTAAACCCAAACGAGGAATCATACCACTAGACCATTCGCCCTGAATTGATGTTGTCATAAAATTCGTGGTCTAAGCAATAATGTTGAAATTGAGAATGAACCTGATACAAATGGGTTAGTAGAGATCAATTCATGGATAATATGAAGTTATTGAGCTATTAATATGTTTCACTACGGTATTAACAACCCTTATAAAGGTTGGAATTATCATTTATAATCAATTTTTATAGTTTGTTGAATTTGGTTAAATTTGGTTAAATTTGGTATAAAACTTGATTGAAATTTTATTATGAAGAATATATAATCAAAATTATATATCAATTGTGTATAAAGGATAAGTAATAATTGTTACAAAATACTCTTTAGAGAATGTAATACATCTAAGAAATCACTGACTATATTTTCAATGTTGATTGAATGTTGTATTTACCAAACCTATTTCTCTCTCTCTCTCTATATATATATACTAATCTATTTTTGAGGATTGAGCATCAGTTGTACCTTTTTCTTTAATCTCATTTCTAATCTTGTCTTTTCAAATTTCAGTTTTTCTTTATTTAATTTCATACCATATTCATATAATTTCAAATCGTTATCTTTTCTATCATGTAATTTTGTTGCATCTTTATAAAGTTTCCTAATGAATTCATTTCTTGCTTGATCTGATTTAAAATTAATTGGATAATGTAATAATAATGATAAACATTCACTAAAATCACTGGATATGATTTCTTCTTTTTTTTGTAATAATAATTGAATAATTATAAAATTCAATAATTCAGGAATTGCAGTTAAATTTGAACCTTGATGATTTGTTGATAATTGTGAAGCAATTAATTTATCCCAAAGTAACATTGTTGTTTCTAAATCATCCCCTAATTCACGGGATAATAATAATCGGAAATATCTAATGATCCATAATTGAGCTTCTAGTTTTAATTTAGTGTTTAATGTATAATGAATAAATTGATCGATTTTCATTAAATACATATTGAATTTTTCAATTGAATTCCATAGACTTTTTTCACTTTCATAAAAATTTGTTATTATCCCACTTTGAATCATAAATTTATTAAAAATGGAAAATACATCATGAGGTAAATAATTCATATCATAAAGGTTAAGGATTTTTAAATCATCATTTGAAAAAGTATTGGTTTGTGGGATCATTACCGAATCATTTGATAAATGCATATATATAAGTCCAATAATTTCATGCAACCCTTGTTTATAACCCACTTGAGGATTACATTTAGACCAAACGTATAATATTTCTACTAATTGTTTTTTGTTGGCGAAATCTTGATAAAATGGTTCTCCTGGTAGTAATCTATCAACATCCAAGATAATTGCAACCAATAATTCACTATCACTATGAACATCTTCTTCTTCTTCTTCTTCTTCTTGTCCTTTTCCTGCAGTGCCGTTGATGCTTTCAGAAAGTGGATCATGCTTTATTTGCACTCTATCGAGGGTGTTCTTCATTCCTTTTGCTTTGGAAGATGCTTTCCGTTTCATATTATTATTATTCGTTAGATAATAGGCACTATCGGGATCAAGTTCATGCCATGGAATTTTCATATCCTTATTATGAGCCAACTGATGGTATACAACTCTTGAATCCCTAAGTTTTTGGTTAATCATAGTAAGGTTAAGACTTTCAGTTATTAAACAAACTTTCCATATCAACGATCGTATAAAACAGGTTGGCATGTTTAATGAAGTATATTCTCCCGAAGTTATTGATGATTTGAAGATTTCCACATTCCCCTTAAACCTATCTATGGATAGAAGTGTCCTTGATATGATCTCATTCTCTTTAAGCATGGTGGGAGGATTTCCTTTATTATTATTTGATTTAATTGAAGTAGAAGTAATGGGGGAATTATATGTGGGTTTTCTCAACAATCGGTACGGTTTTGCTATGGCGCGCGGGAAAGAAAGAAAGAACGATGACAAGACGAGCAAACAATGCAAGCTAAAAGCTAAACGGAATGGCAGAACAACTTATGCTACTAACAAACACCACCAAAAAAAAAATCAAAGGAAAATTACAACAACATTAGAGAATTTAGAAAAAGAAATTCACAATAATTTATCAAATCAAATCAAACCAGTTCAAATCAATTAAATCATTCAACAAGTAAAAAAATAAAATATGGCAACAAGAGCAGAAGCAGAAGAAGAAGAAGGTAAAAAACTTCAATTGAGTTTAGACAAACTTGCAGATTGGGAAAAAGATATGAATGATGTTGAAAAAGAAGTTGAAATTCATCGTATGAAGAAAACGCAACCAATGTATGAAAAAAGACGTTCCATTTTAAAAACTATACCTAAATTCTGGTATATTGTACTAGCAGAAAATGACGATTTTTCAGATTATATAAGTCCCGAAGATTTGAAATTTTTAGAATATATTGATGATATATATGTACATTATCCAATTGTGGATGGAAATGCAGATCATTTTAGAGATTTCAATATAACTATTAGTTTTGGTAAGAGTAAATTGATTCCTCAACAAGAAGTTACTAAAAAATTCAAAACTATAGTTAAAGAAGATGGGGAAGAATGTATAGAATCTGAACCTGTCGATATTCAATGGCCTAAGGAATTATCCAAAATCAATCCAATTTCAATTAAGGAGAAATATCAAGGTAAGGATAAAAAGGAAATGTCCGCTAAAGATAAGATGAATTATAGATTGGGAATGAAGTCATTCTTTTCATGGTTTAGATGGACAGGTAAGAAACCAGGTAAGGAATTCAGAAATGGGGATGAAGTAGCTAATTTATTGGTTGATTTATTCTTGAATGGGGTGAAATTTTATATACTTGGGTTAAATGAAAGTGAAGGAGATGAAGAGGAATTGGATTCATCTGAAGGTGAAGAATTGGATATTTCTGATGATGATGATGCTGATGATGATGCTGATAAAGAAGAACCACCATCAAAACGTGCCAAAACAGAGTAATTAATAACATATTCACACATAATCACATAAAGCAAAATAATAATAATAAAAAAAAAACAACAACAGATATTATATTATATTATATTATACTATCGATATTCTACTTACGTGGTGTAGTCTTTCTAGTCCCACTTCTTTGCAATGCCCTTGTAAGAGTACGAGGACTGACTTTTAAATTCAACACAGTTATCACTTCTTGTTTACTTATACTTGGTTTATTTTCAATCAATTTCAATACTTGTTCCATTTCTTCAGGTGAGATAGCCAACCTTCTCCCTCTATTTTGATTAAGGGTTTTATTATGCTTTCTTTGTCTACACATCTTGAGTGTATGTTGAATTGTACTTCTTGACATTTTTAATTCTTTAGCAAGTTCTTGAAGACTGGTACTTACAGATCTTCCAATAATATACCCACGTTCATCAGGGGTTAATTCCGATTTGAATTTCCGGTTTCGAATGGCAAATGCAATAGGATCAAGTCTATCTTCGGAATATTTATCATCTTCATCATCCACCACGTAATCTTTCAGACCAACTGCTCTTGTTGATGTTGATGTTGGTGTCGTCGTCGTTGACAGGGTATCCACAAGTGGATTCATCGATACTTGATTCACAACCAAGGAGCCAGCATCAAGTGAATTTGAAGCTATTGGATCTTGACTGACTTGGAAAAATTGTAAATGTAAACTGTTGGGATTGTTTGTTGTGGTTTCGTTGCGGTGGTGATCGCCGTTCATGATGTTTTGTTTATATTATAGATAAAAATAAAATTAAAAAAAAAAAAAAACAACTGGTTGTAAGGTTGTATTAAATGTTGACAGTTTTATTAATAAGTAAAGTATAGGTATTGCCGTGCTTTAAATATAGTGTGTAGTGGTATGGAGTGGTATCAACCTTAGCTATCAATGTTATGAAAACCGGAATTGAAACGTTCTTGTTGTTGTAGCAATGTAATAATAAATTTACATTCCACAATTCCAACGCTAAGGGAAAAAAAAAAAACAAAAAACAAAAAACAAAATGTAAAGGTGGGAGAGAAATGGACAAAGCAGAGTTACAGTTACATACGCGAGCGGCTCATCCTGGTAGTGTACATACATCCACATATTGATTTACGGAGGGGGAGAAGGGCTATGTCGTAAGAAATGGAATAACACTAAATGACAATTAAAAAAATAAAATATGACAATAATTAGGTCTAACCAAAAATACTGAGTTTACAGCTTGATTGAATTTGACATTTGAATAACTACTTATTTAAAAATTAAATAAATATAAAAAAATAACGACAACTGCAGGATTCGAACCTGCGCGGGCAAAGCCCAAAAGATTTCTAATCTTTCTCCTTAACCACTCGGACAAGTTGCCTTATTCGATGATTCGTTAAAAAGGC
Source organism: Candida neerlandica (assembly GCA_030557875.1). Lineage (NCBI taxonomy): Eukaryota > Fungi > Ascomycota > Pichiomycetes > Serinales > Debaryomycetaceae > Candida > Candida neerlandica. The sequence goes on along the minus strand of JANIWD010000005.1, from coordinate 109,107 downwards.
TGATATTTTATAAAGGGTAGATATATATGTTTACTATTATCAATCTGCTAATGTTTCTACAATTGGGAAATGTTATACACGCTTCGTATATATATATACTAAGAAAGTTAAATAAATCTATTTAATTAAAATAAGGATGACATAAAGCTTTTTTAGCACTAATTCTTTTACTTGGATCATAAATCAAAAAGTTTTGAAGTAAATCAATACCATTTGCATCTAAAGAAGGTACAACTTCTTGTAAATCTCTTGGTTTCCATTTGGGAAAACTTTCTTTAAAATCGGGAAGATATTGAATATCAGGCCAAGTTGATTCATTTGGAGTACCAAGAACTCTAAAAATTCTAAAAATTTCATCAATTTCACTATCACCAGGAAAAATTGGTTTTCTATTACACATTTCAGCAAATATACAACCAACTGACCACATATCAACTCCAGTTGAATATTGTTTCCCACCCAATAAAATTTCAGGAGCTCTATACCATAATGTAACAACTTCATGAGTGTATGCTCTTAATGGTACACCAAATGCTCTGGCTAATCCAAAATCTGCTAGTTTTAAATTCCCTTCTTTATCAATTAATAAATTTTGTGGTTTTAAATCACGATGTAATACTCTATGAGAATGACAATGTTTTATACCTTTAATTAATTGATTCATAAATTTTTTGATCATATCTGATCCTAATCCAACTCCAGCTGGAATACTTTCCATATATTTTTTTAAATCCAAATCTAAAAATTCAAAAACAAGATATAATTTATGGGAATCACTATGAATTATATCGTATAATCGAACGATATTATCATCCTTCATTTCTTTTAATAAAGAAATTTCTCGAATTGCTGTACTTGGTACACCTTCATCTTCAGATTCTAATCTGATTTTTTTTAATGCAACTATTCTATTGTTATGTTTTGTATCTAATGCTTTATAAACAACCCCATATGTACCTTCCCCAACCTTCTCTTGACGTTGGAAATCAGACAATTCAACCATGATAGTATTTTTTGGAGATGTAAAATTTAATTCTATGGTTGGAAGTTATTGTTAGTTAGAAACTGAAACTGAAACAACAAATATCACTTATTGAAGGAATAAAAATGTACATACTATGCTAACGAAACGAAATGAAATGGAAAATAATAATAAAAAATTAACGAACGTGAAGTAGTATGTATCTTCTTTTGAACAGACGTTATAGCGGTAGTAATGGTAGTGGTTTTGTTTTTGTTTGTCGTTGTTGTGCTGTTCTTCTTTCTTGTTTATAAAATTCCGTGTAAGAGAAAAAACTCAAGAAAAAAAAAACGATAGAACTTAATGCCTATGATGAAACACCACCGTGCAAGAGAGAGTGCAAGAGAGAACAAGTGTGCGTGTGTGACAAAGTACAAAAACGGGATCAGAAATAAACATTCTTCTAACGCGTCAAAATTAAACGAACTTGCTACTAAATTTAGTACCCTAGCCCCCCAAAAAAAGAATGTAGGTAAAAGGTAGAAGAGTGAGAAAGAGAAGGGAGGCTTTATGAATCAGGGGGAAAGGAATACCAACATCGTCTCACTTTCCTACCGTCTCACTGTCTCACAGTCTCATGTTGTACCCGTCAATCGTAGTGACGTAACCGGTTTATGCTACACATACACACAAACAAACAACTTTCCATTGTTATTCAATTTTTTCCCGTACCAAATTGAATTAAATATATATTTCTTGATCTACTTTTATTATGGTAGACCCGTTTATACAATAATAATAATAACAACCAAATGAGAAATAAACATCGTTTCATAGATACATAATTATTCTCTATTTCTATTATTCATGTACATGTCCTTCACCAGCTTCACAAACCTTGATTTCTCTACCCCATTCACTATTCAAAATTTGTTTACCAGTTATTCTACGTTCTGGCTTTGGATCCAAAATTGAATAAATGACATTTCGACAACGTGCTCTCTTTAAACTTTCAATTGGTTCATAACCAGAAGATTCTTTTCTCTTGACTAAATATTCTTCAAAAAATTCATCCTTCTTTGGTTCAGCCAATTTCCACAATTGTCGACCAGTTCTCATGGCCATATAAATAACCCCACAAGACCAAATATCAACACATCTTGGATCAAATGAATCTTGATTATATTCTTCTGGAGCAATATAAGGAGAAGATCCACAAATACCATCGGAATATTGGATTTCCTTTTCCCAAGCCATTTTAAAACATTCACTATTACCAAAATCAGTAATTTTCAAAACCCCATTTTGAGTCAATAATAAATTTTCTGGCTTCAAATCACGATGAGCAACTCCCATATCATGCATAAAATTAACCCCTCTAATCAATTGTTTAAAGAAACAATCAGCTTCGGCATACTCTAATTTACCAGCTGCAATGATTAAAGTGTACAAGTCACCTCCAGAACAAAATTCCATAACTTCACAATAATCCCCTTTGGCATCTTTTAATAAATCCAAAGTATTGATGATATTGTTGTGTTTTAAAGAAGATGAAATACAGAATTCCGAAGTTAATCTTCTATTGTACTTCTTTTCATTTTCATTTGGTCTTCGTTTAAATTCCTTAACTGCAAACAATTTTTCTGTAGGTGAAGAATCCACTTTCTTATGAGAGATTCTAACAACCCCAAATGAACCACGACCAATAACTTCTTGACATCTACCATATTTTTCAGCAAATGAACGAGAATCAGGACCAGCTGTAGGAGTTGCACCATTGACTGAACCCCCAACTGGTGTACTGCAAGTAACTATATCTGTAGTGCCTGGTTTATGATAAGGACTGGTGTTGTTCTTGACATGATGCACTAAACCAGCAAACAAAGTGGGTGGCTTAACAGGAGCAACTGATTCTGGTTGTTGTTGTGATTGCTGTTGTAATTGACTTGTTGATGATTGCATGGCACCTTGTAATATATCAGGAACGGCACTCTTGGCTTCACCTCTTAGTTTCTTGGCCCCCAACAAATCTTTCAACATATTGGAAAGCTTTTCTTGACGCTTGGCAGAACGTAAATGATGTTCATGGTTGCCATTCTCAAGCAAGACAAATCTTGGTAAATTATTTATAGCAGATGATGAAGAAGTAGAAGATCCTGGAATGGAAGTGACTGAATTAGATCTTTGTTTAACTGATGATGATCTTGAAACTTGTTGTTTTCGAACTGATGAAGAACGTGACACATTAGGAGATGGTTTTGTATTGGAAACCTTTTCATTTGAGGTGATGGCCACTGGTGCGGCTGAATGTGGGGGATTTTCGTGCTTTTTAAGTTCCTTGTCCAAAGATGACAACAGCAAGGGGGAAGTTGTAGTTGATGATAATACGTTATTAGGTGAATGTGATCTTGTGCTGGATAATTTTGGAGATGAGTTATTGGAACGTAGACTGTTGGTGGTGATTGTGTTTTGTTGTTGTTGTTGTTGTTGTTGCTGAGGGCGTTGTGGTTGTGGTTGTTTGATTTGTCTTAAAGGGGTGATGATGTCGTCTTCATCACCTTGTGATAGCACGTCGTCATTTTCATGTTCTGGAATGCTAGTACGACTGGTGTTGTTAGGATTTGGAGTTGGGAATGGTTCCATAGGTGGAGATGCCAACTGTTGTGCTTGTTGTTGCTGTTGTTGTTGACGGGGGGTAGGGACTTTTGATTTCATGGCTTTATCCTTTTGTTGTTGCTCTAGCGCCACTAAACTAGTAGACAGGGAAAATATTTTATTCATCAAACCCATTTTTTCCTTTTATTTATATTTATATTTGTTTATGAGTGAATGAGTAAAAATTGAAACTCGGGGAGGAAAAAGATTTTCTGTAGTTAATACGGAATATTCTTGAGTGTTCTTTGTTACTAGGAGATTGCAATGTAACAGGCAGAAAAGGAAATAAAATAAAGTAAAAATAATTAGTGGAGATGGTTAATGATGGGAAGACAGTTACAAAATATCCGACTCTCTCTCTGAGTAATAGTTGTATCTTGATCTGAGTTGGTATTGACTTGGCAGTCTGTCTTTCTGTTTATTTTATTTTATTTATTTTTTTTTGGTACTGTAGTAAAAAATCACTCGGTTGTAACTATATTAGTTAGATGATTTCTTGGTGGAATAACAGTGGAGTGGAACTGTACAGTAGATGATGAAGATGATGGGTGATGATGGTGATAACAGGTGAACCTCTAATAAAAACAAAAGTGGTTATAGGATAGGTTGAAATAGGTGGATTTTGATTATTAAAAAAAAAATTTTTTATGAATTATGAAAATTTGGGATATTTAAATACTTGGGACTTTCTCACTCTCTTTTAGTGATTTTGTCTCTCTTTCTCTCTCTGTATATAAATTTTTTTTTCTCCCTCTCAATGTCTCTCTCAATGTCTCTCTCTCTCTTTAAGTGTCTCTGTTTGTATGTGCTGCTGCTGCTGCTGCTTCTTCTTCTTATGTTTTGTTGTCTTTGTGTGAGGTTTGGATTTTTTTTTTAGTTCCAAGTGCAATTCCTGTATATAAACACTTTCTCAATAAATAAATAATTCAATCAATCAAATCACAATGTTAAGAAATTACTTTTTTTTAGTTTTAGTTTTAGTTTTTTTTTCTTTCTTTGCCCTGCTTGATGTGTATCTGTGCAAAAGTGTGAATATATGTGTTTGGGTTTATTTATTCACTTAATTAGTTATTTTTTTTTTTAGAATATGTACGGTGTTTGAGTGGTTTTAGTATGAGGGATTTTAATTTTTTTTTTTGTTTTTTATTTATTTTGTTTGGATTTTTAGTTAATTTGCTTCTAATTGGAAAAAATATGAAAAATCTGCAAAAAAAAATTTTTTTTTTTCTCTTTATTACTTTCCACAAGACAAGGAGTTGAATTTTCCCTAATGAATTTTGTATCTAACCCTTTGTTGTTTGTTTAATATCTCGTAGACGGATTGTTAATCTGATTACGAAACAAAACAACAAGGTAATTCTGATCGACAAATGAATGAAACCAATAAATTATTAATTGTTCTTGATCTCTGTAAAAGGGGCGGGGGAATTTATTAGGTAAACAACGTGATGTATGATGTAATTCTTTATGTATGTATGTCTAATAGGAGGATCTCTTTCTCTCTCTTTCTCTCTCTCTCTCTGTTCGTGTTGCCTATTACTTTGTATTTATTTATAATATGACAACAACAACAAAAAAATGACAAAAATAAATTTCTTGTATACGAAAATCCTTTCTATTTGATAGTTGAAAACAATTTGAAACAATAACAATTACAATTACAATTTACCAATCTATTCTTCTCAAGTAAGAGTGATAGCGGGGGACAATCATGGGATTTAAATACTCCCCCCATCAAACAACTATACAGATTAAATGTAAATATCTTTCCCGGGTATTCTTTTTATTTTCTTTCTAATTTTATTCCCCCTTCCGTAAGAGGCAGTGGGTTAACAGTTAAAGTGATCAATATTACAAGAACAAGAACAAGTACGGAACAATAGCCTAGCCTAGTCTAACCTAGCGTAACCCAATAAGCACCCTAACAATATCAATAAAAGAAACCCGTAATGGGGGAACAAAAAAATTGTGACCCTACCAAATCCTTCCTTTAAACATTTTACTTTTACAATTTGCGCTTGCGTCTAGACAAAACTGGCGAGTTAGCAACGGCAACCGTCTCACACATATCCGCTCACAAAAAAGAATCAAATACAAAAAGTTATCCTATCCATGAATGCAAAGTAACGAATGAAAAGGGTATGAATTAAAAAGAAACAGACCCGTCTAGAATTTATCCAGAATATCCTAAATATCCCTACGGGTGGATACTCGTAATCATAATAGGGGTGGGTAATCATGAAACGTTGTGCAATTGCTCATGTCTCCTGCTCACCACTTTTTCCTTCCTTCCTTCCTTAAAAGAAAAAAAATTTACTCATCAAAGCCTCTTCTTTCTCTCCTATATCGTATATATGGGAAATTGGGATTCTTTAGTGCAACTTCAATTCTTTCCTTAATTCATCATCATGCATTATTACCTAATTATTTTAGATCACTTTCAAACAATCAATTCATTAACTCAAAAAAAAAAAGATAATAAAAAAAAACCATCTGACTTAACACAAGCCCACTACTACCTCTTCTTTTTTTTTTGTTAGTGCCTTATATGGAAGTGGCATGGGTATTGTGATGAGGGATGTATGTGTGTGTGAGTGCGTGTGCGAGGGTGTGATCGGTTTCTTTTTTGGGTAATTAATTGCGGTCTATTATTGTGCATAACAGTTGCAAATTGAAAGCAATAAATAATAACAGCTTAAACAACCTGATCATCTAAACTAATAACCATCAGCCTTCTTTTCATTTTCTTTGTTCTTTGTCTGTTCCGCCTCTCCAAGTATTTTCTTGTCATGTCTTGTGTTATATTACCTTTTTCTTATCTGTTCTTTTCTTATTGTTCTTATTTTCTTGATTCCTTCTACCAAGCAGAACCTGGATTCAATTACGAGTCAAAGAAAAAAAAACAAGACCACATTCTCTGTCTTCTTGGTATGATGACTACAGAATGGTTTTTTTTTCTATTCGGAATTACTCGGTTATAGGTTTGGTTTTTTTGTCTTCTAAAATTCAGTCAATTTCAGAAGCAATATTTCACCCAACTGTCTGTCTATATGGGGAGGCACAGCTTTCCTTTCCTTTTATTCTTAATTATTATTTCTTTTCGTAACCAAGGTCATCGCTGTTTCAAATTACAAATTAAAAAGAAAAAGAAAAAGCCTCTAAATCACGTTCTTCGGCAATTCACTAGCGGAAGATGAAATATCGGAAACGACACCCGAATAGAACAAGGAAAAAGGAAAAGGGAAAAGGAAACAGGGAAAAACGCAAAAATTTTTTTTTTTTCATCCTTCCGTTATTTAACACAAGAAACAACCTTAAATAGGAAAAAAAAATTGCGCTTATAAACCATGAGCAAGTCCAAGAAAGAAGAGGAAAGAAGAAAAAAGCGCATGCCAATGTAAGGTAACAAGTATAGTACAAATAGGGAGTAGGAGAGTCAACAAACAAAGTTATGTGTAGACAACTTGAAAGGGGAATGACGATGATAATGAAGGTTGCAAAGTATGACTCCCACTTCTTCGTGTTGTTGTAGTTATTGTTGCTGGTTTATTTTTTGTTACTCAATTTTATACAAACCAAAACCGATGACGTAAGGTCTATATCTCCTTAAACATGAATACGGATGGCCGTGGTTGTACTCTTACAAGAATAAAAATAAAGTTATAACAACTTTAAAAAAAAAAAACTTGCAACATTCTATCAGTGGTAATAACCTATTATACACCTTTCTTGATTTTTTTTTGTTTTGGCAATGCAATGTGTTTTGTATTATAGACTCAAGTGCCACGTGACCCAAGAAAAACTGTCCCCTCAAGTAAACAATGTTACATCAATCTAAGAACATCAGAAAATTCTCCCTAATTTTATTGACCAAGGAAAAAAAAACCAATTGCAGCTCACGTGGGTCAACCAACCCCCTAGTTCAATCAGATAAACAAATTATTTAATTAATTAATTGCATGAACAATCTTGACAAAATCAAAGCCACACCATTGCAAATCTCTCTCCCCCATTCCCCCTTTCGAAATATGGAGAAATATTTGAATTGAATTTTTATGATATGATAATGATAATGATATGTCTATGGACTAATTGGTGATGGAACAATAAAGTATTGTATATCAAAAAATAAGTAATAAATATTCCGGTAGTTTCCATCTTCCCCCCCCATGTGGGCTATTAATTCTCCTCACCAGATTTACACTAAATATATTGGCATCCATTGTTTTTCCTTGACATATATTGAATCAATTAATGGCAGGAAGTTTACATTACAATCCAAGAAAAAAAAAACAACAAAATAACAAATTTAGTTTGTTCATATATTAGTTATTAACCAATAATATAACTACCTACAAATTTTTTTGTTTTTAACCTTTTCTAGCTTTTCAACAGACCCAATAATAATAATAATAATAATAAGCTTTTATCGACATATATTCTTTTATGTACTTTTTTATTTATCTAAGCGCAACAAACTAATTAAGGGGTGGTAGTGTGGCTCACAATTTGTTCTTGTTCTTGTACTTGTGTTTTTTTGCAACCCCCCTGAATTATTGAGACGTGACACAAAATCAAACTTTTTTTTTATTTGATTGATTGATTGATTGATTGATTTTCGACGTTAGTTGATGGATTATTTCTAAATATATATCCTAAACTATAATTCAAATCAACATTACTAAAAGAGAGAGAGACAGAGAGAGGGCCCCTGATGAAATTCGTACTTTCCTGAAACAATTTCATCTTGAAATTGTTGTTTTCAATAATTATTAATTCTTCTTTTTTTTTTTTTTTTTTTTTTTTTTGACGTGTATTTGATGCCTTATTGTAAAGCATGTTGATTCAAAACATACCGTACTGTAGGAACCAAAAAAAAAACGTGTCAAATGTTCCTTACTGAAACGAACAAACGAACAAACGAGCCATGTGTAGTAGTATTTTTCATATTTCATATGCTATTGATTGTAAAAGAAAGATATCAGATATGTTGAATGGGTAAATTACATTTTCTTTTGTTATTTTTCTCGAATTTCGAATAACTTGATTGTTACTGATATTGCTGTTACTAATTCTTCTTCTTGTTGTTGTCAATTGAAAGAAGAATTAGTTAAACAATAGTAGCATTAAACACCTGTAGCAATATGAATATGACAGGAAATTTTATTATTATTATTATTTTTTTGAGAAGAAGGGGGTAGGACCAATATATAAATTGCTTTGGTCCCTCGTGGGGTGAAATCAAGTAATAGGTACCAATTAATTCAATACCCATTAATTCTGAATTAAATAGTGTAAATAAATATGGAAGATGATATTAAATAATAACATTACAATGAATATATTTATCAGTTGATACTCTTTTTCTTCTTCTTCTTCTTTCATTATCGTATCTAGTTGAAAAAACAGGTACAAAACAACTAATTCCGCCCGAAAACAAAAACGCAAAATTTACAGAAATAAATAAATAAATAAATAAAAAAAAAATAAAATGCCAAAACATAATAAATTATGCTTGATGATATGGGTTATACCTCAGGTATGTGTGCGTATATGTGTGTGTTTGTGCTTGCGTTTCTCATCACTCTACATAATACACGTTCCTGAAAATCTAAAACACGTTTTTGTTTAGTATTTAGGATTATTATTATTATTATTTTTTTTTTATTTATTTATTTTTGCATAACCAAACAAAATCTACAGGGCCTTGCCCTATTTTCCCTATTTCACTAATCCTCCCTATCTGTTACATCTCTATTATATTTAAACATGTACATTCCTGCTTATTTTGTAATTAAATAATGTCAATCTTTCCAATTAATAGCCTACCATACCTAAACCAATTTGTTAATCAACCATAATGTTGCAATTAACTAAATTGGTTGTATTATCAACATCATTCTTTGTCAATGTGATAAATTCTGCTCCGACAATATTTCCTAGAGATACCAGTAATACTAATAATGATGCTAACGTATCTAGTGGTGGTGGTGTTTTAGATCAAGTTGATCTTTTTTATGGAACTGAATCAGGTGGTCATATGTTTCCCGGAATTTCATTACCTTTTGGAATGGTTAAACCTGGAATTGATGTTATTGATAATTCATTTGGTGATTCATATAGTGGATATGCCCCGAGAGGAAGAATTGTTGGTATTTCAATGATGCATGAAAGTGGTACTGGTGGTGCGCCACAATATGGTGTAATTTCACAATTACCATTTACAAATGAATCAATTGATGATGTACTTAAAAATGATCAAGAATTTGGACTTGAAAGAACCGAAAAGGATCAAGCAACAATTGGAGTTTATTCTGTAAAGACTCAAAATGTCAATTTTCAATTCACTTCAGATGAAAGAAGTTCTATGATTAGATATGCACTCAATGAAGATAACCTTGAAAATATGAGAATTTTGGTTAATGTTAGTCATCATTTAGGAAGTCCAGGAAGACCATGGTGGACACAATATTTTGTCAATGGAAGTATAAGTGTGGATAATAATAATGATAATAACAACAGGTATACTGGTTATACCACAATTAAAGGGGGTTGGGGTGGTCAAGATCCATGGACAATTTATTTCTGTGGAGAATTCAATCATAATTTTAATAAAAAATATGGATTTATAAATGGAGATTATAATGAACATGATGATACAATAACTTCAGATAAAAATTCCATGGGGATGATTTTTGAATTTGATAAGAATGATTTAGAAAATGGAGAACTCATCAGTAAGATTGGGGTTTCATTTAAATCAACAAATCAAGCATGTTCAAATATTAAAGTTGATGATTTTGATTTTGAAAAAATGATTGAATCAAATCAAGAAAAATGGACAAATGAAGTTTTCAATAAATTTGAAATTGAAGATAATAATCAAGAATTAACTTCACAATTCTATACCAATTTATATGGGGTACATCTTATGCCCACCAATAGAACCGGAGAAACTCCTCCTAATTGGTCAAACCAAAATAATCCTGTGTATTATGATGATTTCTTTACTATTTGGGATACATTCCGTTCATTAAACCCTTTAATCAACATTATCAACCCCACCAGAGGTTCAGAAATTATTCAAGCAATTATCAACATTTATCTTAATGATGGATACACTCCAGATGGAAGATCCGCTAATCAAAATGGTCGAGTTCAAGGAGGTACAAATTCCGATATTTTAATTGCCGATGCCTATGTTAAAAAACTTTCCGGAATTGATTGGAATACAGCATATAAATCAATGGTAAATAATGCTGAAAACCAACCTCCATATTGGTATGATTCATTTGCTCCTGATGCTTCCACAAAACAAGGTCGAGGAGCATTACCAGATTGGTTGCAATATGGATATATTACGAGAAATTATTCCCGCAGTGTTAGTAGAACAGTGGAATATTCATATAATGATTTTGCCCTTTCTGTATTAGCCAAAGATTTATCATCACAACAAGATTATGAAAAATATTTGCACCGTTCCACAGGATGGCAAAATTTATGGAATCCTGAAGCCAGTAGTGGTAAGGATTATAATTATACGGGATTTTTACAACCGAAAAATGCCAATGGGGAATTCAATAATAATAATTATGATCCATTAAGTTGTAAAGGATGTTATTGGAAAGATGATGAATATGAAGGTAAACCAATTGAATATGGTTGGTCAATTCCATTTGATATGAAAACATTGATTTCCTTCATTGGTAATGATGATGACGAATTTATTCAACGTTTAAATGATATGTATTCCTTGCATGGAAAATCTGAAATTGTTGATGTGGGTAATGAACCAAGTTTTTTAACTCCATTTTTATTTAATTTTATTAATCAACAATATAGAACTGTGGAATTGACAAGATTTATTGTTGGCAAATTTTTTAAACCTGGTAAAGATGGATTACCAGGAAATTCTGATGCTGGATCAATGCAAAGTTGGTTGGTATTCACAATGATTGGATTTTATCCAATTTCTGGTACTACCACGTATTTAATTTCTTCACCAATGTTGTCAAAAATTACAATAAAGTTGGAAAATGGAGCTGAAGTTTCCATTACAGCAAATAATTTATCACAAGAGAATATTTATGTCCAATCATTAAAGATAAATGGTCAAAATTGGGATAAAAATTGGGTGGATCATGAAACGTTGTTTGGACAAGATGGTGGATCTATTGAATTTGAATTGGGAAGTGAACAAAAAATTTGGGAATCTGGAGATGTTCCTCCAAGTCCTGGACATATTGATAACTTCAATATTAACAACAAGAACAAGAACCAGAACAAGAACAAGAACAATAAAAGTTAAAATAGAAACAAATCCTTTTTTTAAAAAAGCACGTTCAATAAATAAATAAATAGACACTATCATATTATTAATATAAAACAAAACACAATTAATAATCATCATATAATTTAACTGTTTCTCGATTGTTTAAATTCTTCACCATTTATAAAACATCTAAATGATTTCAATTTTAATAAGATGTTAATTTTTGTCTCAATTCCATGAAGATTTTTATTCACTCCACTTAGAAATATCTTATCCCTTAAATAATTAATTAATTCTTCATAAGTTACATATAAATTTGGAGGTAATTCCAAAAATGATGATCCATTTGAAATTCCATTACCATTACCAATTGGACTTGTTGTTCCATTAGATGATGAATCTTTTAATTGATAAAAGAAATATAAATCAACATTAAATTCTTCATCCCCTTGTGACATTTCTAAATTTATCTTACAATTATAATTCCGTTTATCATTTATTTCCTTCATAATATTATTATTATTATCATTACTAACTCTGTTTAATTCTTCATTTGCAGTACGTTTTCTAGATTGATTTCCATTATTTATCCCGTGATTATCCATATTTCCACTACCATTATTTAGACCATTATTAATTGAACTTGTATCAGAATAGGAAGAATTCGAAACATCATTGTATGAAGTAGTATCTTTAGGTAATAATCCCAATGAATCCAATCGATTAAATAATTTCCTTCCCAATTCTTCAGCTTTAGAAATCGAACGCGTAGTTGTATTAACAGTATTTGATGTTGTTGGTGATTCAGGTGTTGTTGGTATTTGCTGTGTTGAATTAAATGAACGTCCTGTATGTGATTGTGATTGTGATTGTGATAGCGATTGTGATTGTGATTGTGGTTCATTTGAATTTAAAAATAGTAGGGATGTAGGTTGTTTGAATTCATCATTAGATTTAACTGTGATAATTTTGGTGAAATTTTTATCTGTAGAACCAATTCCAATTCTAGAATGAGCAGTAATTGTTTTGGTATTATGCGTTGTCATCGTGATGGTCTTAAAAAAAAAATCTTGATTATATAAGAACCACAATCAAAAATGTATATAACAAAAATTAAAGGTGATAGTTAAAAACATATAAATTGATTATGAAAATAAAATAAAAATTAAAAAGAAAAAAATGGGATTGAATTTTTTTTTTCCTTCTTGATGATGATAATGATGATGATTTTGTTGTCGTTGTTGTCGTTGTTCTTGTGGTTGTTGACGTTGTGTATTAAAGTTGATTCAAAAATTAACTTCCATGTTAAATTTCATCTTAAAAAGTTTAAAACTCAAAACTAATAATAAAAAAAAAATGCATAATAGTACTATCAGTTATATGCACGTGATATGGTTCCACAAAATCGGAATTACTTATTTTTTTTCATGCTTTACACGGAAATACATATCCATATACAACATATACTATACTAGTATTACATCAGAGTATTTTGGGTGGTTTCAGCACGAGAAGTGAATATCTCATCATCATCATCATCATCATCATCATCATCATCATCATCATCGTTATCGTTGTCATCTTCTTCTTCGGTTTCTTCAGGTATGTTAGATAATACCCCTTCATCAGTATTACTACTTCCTTCCTGATCCTCTTGCGTCTCTTCATCAACTTCACCTTGTACTTCCTGTTCTTCATTATGATATTGATGTTCTTGACCAGTAATTGGTTTTAATATCGGTTCCACAATAGTATTTGGTTCAAAATGAATTTCTTTATCTTTATCTTTGTCTTTATCTTCCAACCCCAGGGCAAGTTCTGATAAGTCTGATGGTGAATCTGGTTCATTTTTCACATCATGTGCATCTTCACCTTGATCATTGTCAACTTCTTCACTTCTGTCGTTCACTCCTGATGAACTAACATTACCTGAATTACCAGCATCCTCACTATGAGATTTACGTTGATTCTTATCAATACGATTACGCAATCCTCCAGTATAAGCATATCCATCATCTTCCAAACCAACAACTTCAATTGGTTCTCCATAATTATCATCACCTTCAATTTCACCTTCAATATTCATCATAACTTCAGGATTTTCTTCAATTTGTTCAAATTGAGATTCAGCTAATCTTCGTTCAGCAAATAGTCTTTCTCGTCTTCTCTGTTGTCTCTTTTGTTCTACTTTTTGTTGTTCTTCTTTCCGTTGATGTTGACGTTGTTGATTAAGTCTATTTTGTTGAATTCTTTGCAGAATTCTTGATTTTGATAAATTTGGAAGTACATCAGGGATAATCACCCCTTTACTATAATCAATATCAATATCCATATTCCCATCATCCCCATCATTATTTAATACAACATCTCCTTTCGGTTCAGATTTAACCAGAAATACACCCTCATTATTCTGTTTCATTTTATACCCTTTTAAAAAACTACCACCACTATTGTTATTCATATCTTGAATATCTTCAAATTGAGGAATTTTTAATATCATATTCACCAAACTTAAATTCAATCCCATCCAAATTCCAACCCCAGCTCCAATTATTAAACTGGCAATTATATAATGTAATCCACTGATTAAAAATAAATTAATTTGATTTATAATCCATTGTTCATTATCTTTAATTGAAAAATCTTGTAATTCTAATAAATAAATTAAGGGATCTAATATTGGAATTTTAATAAATGGGATAAATATAGTAATTTTAAATGCTAATTTAAATGGTATAAATATTGTATGAAGAAATAAAATTCTTAGTATATCTAAAACAAAGAATAATGGGAATGTTAGGGTTGTTATTGTGGTTGTTATTATCGACATCTTGTATACTATGTGTATATATATATGTGTGTGTGTGTGTTTGCTTTTGATTGTGGAAGAATTGAGGAATTGAGTTTGGTTGGGTAGTTAGATATTTAATGAGGAGTGGGAGTTGCGTGTTCCGGCTCCTCGTTTTTTTTTTTTTTTTGGTTGTTTTCTGTTGTCTATATTCTCCCTGTGAAAAGTATCATCAAAAACAAAGATTTAGAAAAGGAATAAAACAGGTAATTAAATAGAGCACGATATATACATGTATAAATATATATACACACATATATATATAAAAGGATGGTGGTTAACAAAATAATTATATATATATAATATAATATAAACGTAAAAGACACTAAAAAAGATACCCAAAAGAAATTAATCATTAAAGAAATCAAAAACATATAAAGATCCCCCAAAATAATAATATAATAATAATAATAATAATAATATGAATAAGAATAATAATAAGAATAAAAAAAAAAGAATAAAATTGAATCTAAAAGAAGAAATCATCATCATTATGATAACATACTTAACGGAGCAGAGGTATTGTTATCAATACTTGAACTATTTTCATCACCTCTATGTGAAGGTTGGTTGGATTTGTTACTATCAGTTTTGTTGTTTGTATTGTTTGCCGTCAAATTTTCATCATTTTCATCGTCAACCATATTTGGAATAATTGTAGATTCTTGTAATTTTGATTTATCATGTTGTGATTTGATATAATCAATGTAATAATTACCAAATACATTCCAATGGAATTTCACCAATGTTGATATTCTTGATGCAATATTTTTTAACTCAGTAGAATTATTGTTGTTGTTACTGATGTTACTCATGTTGTTGCTATTGTTATTGCTGTTCAAGTTGGTTGAGGAGGCGGTATTAGTAGTACTAGTGGTGGTGGTGGATGAATTTTTAGAGTCACTAATTAAATCTTCAGTTTCAATCAAGGTGGAAATCTCACTTGTCAACTCTTTGAAAATTTTAATCTCCATTAATCCATAGACTTCAGAATTTGGTTGGATGTGTTTCATTAACCAATTATGACTAAATTCAATTAGACTAGAATTGTCCTTTTGACCATTATTTAAATTTTTAACCAATTGCAATGAAATGGCAGAAATATTTTTTGTCCATTTGATATTTCCGTTATCATCAGTTACAATAGCCAAAATTTCTTGTTGGATTTTGGATATATTTGCAGGTAATAATAAATTTGTGGAACTTTTTGAATTGATAACCAATTGTTTATATAATACAACGCATAATTGGACACAAACCAATTGACGAACATCTGCTCTCAATAAAACCAATCTGGTATGATCAAATGCCAATGTAGATGGGAATTCAGTTGCCATTTGTCTACAACTTAACAAATCAATAATAGATGAAATTATTATTGGTTTCAAATTTGATTCATTAATCTCAATTTCTTGTGAACTCTTCTTGACAAAATTCTTGTAAAACCAATTCAAGGAATCATTAATATTAATTTTGGAATGATTAATCAAAGTTTGGAAATAATCCTTTTCAAAATCAACTGCGGTTTCAATCAAAACAGGACGCAAGATACGAATTTGATGATTAGCAACATCCAACTTCATAGCTTCCAAAATTTGGAAAATCATTCTTAAACCATTAACCAAATAGGATACATTATTGAAATTATAAGCTTCGACAAATTTTTCAATCATTTCAAGAACCCATTGGTCTCTCATTGGAGCACAATGCAGTTTAAAGACATCACCCAACCACTGACTCATTTCAACAAAGTCAAATGAACCATGCTTCAACTGTTGAACCAATAATTCAATGTCCATGATTTCTCCAACTTGTTGACGATCTTTGGTGGGTAATAAACTTAATAAAATATCTCTTAAAGTTTGAAACAATATAGGTAAACGATTAATTTTAATATCTTGAGGTTTTAAATCCCTGGTGAAGAATTGCAGACATTCTTTTTGAATTTCCATCCAATATTTATCAATTATGGACTTTTTGCGTTTACCTCTTTCACCATCTAAGTTAGGTCTAAATTGTAATTGAGGGTCAAATAGAATGTCATGTCGTAATTGTGGGTTCTTTAAAATTTCATGCAAATCAATTTCTTTCAAAGAATGGAGGTTAATAGGAGGGAGGGGTGGAATAGCCTGTGATGATGTTGATGCAGATGACGATGATGATGACGAACAAGATGATGCTGATGTGTTTGATGAAGAAGTGGATGGGACATTTGCGTTACCAAAGAGGTTTTGATGATTATGATGATGATGATGGTTCTTTTTTCTCAAATGAGGGTAGAATGATGCAGATGATGATGACATGGTGTTAAAATTTATGATAGGCAAAGACCTTGATCGGAATTTTCTAATAAATTTAGGTGGTTTTGTGGCAGATGCAGCAGCGGCGGCGGCGGCGGCGACTGTGGTGGTAGTGGTAGTGTCTAATCTTATGCGTTTTGACGAGTCTGTGGATGTAGGTGAGTTGCGTTTGATGGATGTGGTGGTGTTGCTGGCGGTGGTGGTAGCAGCTGATGCGCTATTAGTAGAGATTATAGAAGGGGATGGGTTAAAACATACTTGTCTGAATTCTGTTGAACTTGTAGAAGTTGTAGTGTCATTGGATGATGGTGACGAGTTATGTGTTGCTTGTACGGTGGAAGTTGTATTTGGGTTTGTTGGATCAGTTGAAACATTAGCTGATGTAGCAGAGGCAACTACTACTGCTGCTGCAGCTGATAAGTCCGATGGCGGTTGTTGCAGTGGTTGTTGTTGTGGTTGCTGCTGCTGAGGATTAGTTGTCATGACTAGCTGTTAAATCCGTGTGTGTGTATGTGTGAGAAGTAACTAATTAAGTTAGTAGATAAAGCTAGCAGAGTGAAGAGTGAATGATGGATAAGGATAAAGCCTGTTGATGGTTGTGCCTTTTTGGAATGAATAAAGGGTGATTTGCTTGTTTGGTATGGTATGTAAATGTGTAGTCAAGTAAGTTAAGTAAAGAAAGAAAGAAAAAAAAAAAGCAGGAAAAAAGGGTTGTAATGAAGTTGCTGTTTTTTTTCTCTCTCACTGGTTGTTGAAAGTGGTGAAAATGTGTGTCTGAGTGTGTTAACTTAGTCGTGTACTTTGTCAACAATTAAAATATGAAGATAAAAAAAAAAATTTCCTTCTTGTGTTAGGTTAGGTTAGTGAAGTGGGAAAAAGGAAATTAATAAAAATGGAAAAAGGAATAACGATTAACTTGGTGGGAATTTTTTTTTTCTTTCACGAAGTGTAAGTCTGATGATTTTTTTTTTATATATAAATAAATAAGCTTGACTTGATTGTGATTTTTGTTATTTCGCTGGGTGGAACCGAAAGGATTAAATATTTATATAGATAAATAAAAAAAATGGTATGGTAATAAATTATTATGTTTCGTCTAACAAAAAAAAAATACCCAATGTAAGGAAAGTCTCTTCTTGTGATCTTTGTATTTATATATATATGTATGAGTGGGAAGTGGGAGTGGTAGTGTGTTTGTGCTTGGTGAGAGTGCGATGTTTTCTCTAACTCTTTATCTTTCTGTGTAAAGTATTATATTGTAATATGATATGATTTGATATGATGAGTATGGTTGGTTGGTTGGTTGGTTGATTTATTGGTTGATTTGTTGATGAAGAAGAAGATGATGATGATATATATATTAATTTGGTGACAATCGATCAGAATGGGAAAATTTTTTTTTTTTTTTTTTTTTTTGGTTTTTGGTTTTCTTTGCGTTCTCTTACTTTCTTTTTAAATAAGAACTAAAACTAGCGTAGTGCACCTGATCACTTATTTTGCACCCCCCTTTCTTTCTTCCTCCAGAAAGAAAAAAAAAGAAATTTTTAAGAAAAGAAGAACAAAAGAAATGAAATGAGAGAAAAGAAAAGAAAAGAAATTATTTTTCCTCACTCCTTTTTGGGGGGTGCATTACATACATATTCACACACACACACATACACACACACAATAGAATTTCCTTGTCTTGTCTTGTCTCTTGTCTTGTCTTGTTCCACTAAGTCTAAGTCTTTATTTAAAATGCCTTACCCTTTTTTGTATTTGTGTATTTGTGTTTCCCGATAACGTATGTCCAAAATAAGTGTAACTATAAGTATAAGTGTATATGTATATGTATGACCCACAAACATTCCACTAACGGTTATTACTAACATGTTATCCGCTACTACGAAGGCAAACATGACCAATGGAATTATAACGATGTTTTAATCATGTTTTAATGATGTCTTACTAATGGCAAAAACAAAACAAAACAATCTACAAATAAAACTATGTATGTTCATCGGATATAGAATAGCTTCCTCTCTCTCGCCAAGTGATACTAACAATAAACAGTGGGTGGTACTACTGGCGGTGGTAATAAATTTTGCAGCGGAACTAAATGCAGAAAGGTGAATGCGGATTTCTGGCAAATGCGCAATTACAAATAATTTATATTTCGTCATTTTCTAACACAGAACTAAATGTAAATGTATCACCCTATACAATTGCAGCCAGACGAGAGAGAGAAATATGTAGAATTATTGTTTCTCAGTGGCAAGATGTATGGATGGGGGTTGGAGGGTCATTCAACCCTCCTCTCCTCTCAACTTCTTTCTTTACATCGATTGCTATCTTTTCCCCACCTCATCTCACTAATATTATCTGTTTCAACTTTTGATTTAAACTTACGAACTCAATTGCTTATTTTTTTTTTTTAGCTTGAAGTCCCTAGAGGCAAAATTAATTATATTGCATTCTTACTTCCGGTATTAAATAAATACATCATATATAACAATCTCAGAAAAGAGGAATTCTACATCTACGTAAAAAATTAAGGTAAGGTCAACAATGGTTGTGAATCCTGGTGATGCATGTTTTGTAAAAATAAATAAATAAATACAAAAAACAACAACGCCCGATTTGAAGAACAATTAAAGACGAAAACAAAATCCCACTCCCAATTTCTCACAATCTCACACACACAAAGAAATTACTGCGAAAGCTTCCCGCAACCCATAATAATCCCATATACATACTACATTTACGATGTAACCAATTTCATTTGATTTCATCTCCTTTCATCTCCTTTCATCTCCTTTCATCTCATTTCAAGTAATAAGGATATTGTTTCATTCCCAAAATGGGGTTTTGATGGTTTGTTTGTTTTGTTTTATAATTTTGGATAAACGGATTGAAATTCGATATACGGAATAGAGGGGGGAGGAGTGAGGAGGGATTATGATCAACATTCACC
The DNA here is from genome assembly GCA_030557875.1 of Candida neerlandica. Classification (NCBI taxonomy): domain Eukaryota; kingdom Fungi; phylum Ascomycota; class Pichiomycetes; order Serinales; family Debaryomycetaceae; genus Candida; species Candida neerlandica. The sequence continues at coordinate 89,118 of JANIWD010000005.1, read as the reverse complement.
TGCAGATGAAATACAAGATCATCTTTAATTGATGACGTTTTGCAGTAATTTCTTGTGTTTATTATTTATGTCTCACTGATTTTTTTTTTCTAAAAATAATCTTTCATTGTTGATATCTTTGATGTCAAGCTTTCAAGAATATATATATATATATGTATATGTGTTTCATGTATGAGGGATGGTCACATATCTCACCACCTCATATCTCGAACAATACATTCTCTTGTTCGGTGATAATTTAATTTTCTTTTTGACGCAACATTGACCTAGGAAAGTCTTCCCGTCAAGTTAAAGTTCTACAACCGGTAACGGAGACCGAGGTAGTGAAGGTGGTGGTGGTGAAGGTGGTAGTGGTAATGGCAAATGGCGGTACTGCCGCTAGTGTTGCCCATGAAAAGCGTGATGGTTGAGGTGACAAAACAATTCAAAAGCAAGCAACAATTGGGTGACGCTAGTTTAATTTGCATATCCACAGCGAAACACACTCAAGAAAAAAATAAAAATCAGTCACACATACAGAATTGTTCTTCTTTGTTCTTTGTCACATAGAACAAAAAAAAAAAAAAAAACCTACAGGTCACCCAAAAAATAAAAAGAAATTTATTTTTTCTGTTCTTCTTTCTAATTTTCGTTAATCCGGAATTTATCCGAAGCATGTATAAAACTCGGTGGAGAAACGGTAATATAAAAAAAAATATATGTTTGCATCATGTATGCAATCCCAATTACGCAAACTACATAACACACAACACAGCCCACTGAATGGCCGTTGTTAATTCCTTTTAACATTACCATTTGCCATTGCCTTCGAATCAACTTGCCCGATGGATATAAAGTAAATGACTTTTCAAAACTTATTACTAATCAAACATCAACAGCCCCCTCCCCCAATAAAAAAAATAATAATTATAATGAAAAATAAAAAAAAAGTAATACAAGAAAAACCTGACAAAAAAGAAAGAAAGAAATAAAGAAATCAAATGTAACACAGTTCTAACGGTAACAATAAACCCGATCTCAGAAAAAAAAACAATTCCATTCAAGAAATAATGAAATAATGTTTCGCTATTGTAAAAGATTTTTACTTTACATTACTCTACATTTCTGGTTGTGTTATTTTGTTTTATTTTACCTTAATTGTGTTGTGTTGTTCTATGTTGGTGTTGTTTCATTATTAATAGAATACCGGTTATTCTTGTTCTTGACATCTCTCTTTCTTTCTTTCTTTACATCGTATCCTAACCCTAATTCTGAATGATTATATCTCTTTTGGATTTCCAATTACGCCTTGGACTAATTTTCTGGTTTCTTATTTTATTATTCTACTCGAATAGATCTCAAACCACGGGATTAAATTTAAAATGAAACCAAACCAAACCAATTCTACCGATACTACCAAATAGCAAGGATAATAGTCAATTTTATATTTCCGGTATCAATGTAAGGCAAATTGGATGTTTAAAACGGGATTGTGTAATAATACACCGTTTTAAGTGGGGCAAATAAATTATTATGCATGATCCTCCTCCTCCTCCTCCTCCTTCTCTCTTTCACTCTCTCGCCCCCACACAAATTTTTATTGTGTTCTATTTCCTTCAGGTTTTTTTTTTTAGAAACCTTCACTTGCTTTTCCTGTTTCCTACTTGTACTATTTTTTTTTTTATTGATTGCGGTTAAGTGATTATCACCTTACCTTACACCCCCCAAATACATACACGACTATCTTAGTTCATGCTTTTGAAAATCATAACATGATTCTTCTTTTTTTTAAAATTATGGCAAATTCACCCAGTGCTTCTTCCCCTTCGCCTTTGCGGTTGCAGTTGCAGTTGCAGTTGCAGTTGCGGTTGCACTTGACTTGACCTTCGCGTTGTCGTAGGCGTTCGCCTTGGCTTTGGTTATGAACTTGCAACCACCATTGAGGACGAAGAAAATTGCAAGAGGCGAATAGAACAATTAGGAACGAACTTGTGACAGAAGGAGATAGAGAAATAGACAATTTGAGAAACAAAGTGTTACCCACTCATCAATCAATCAATCAATATGGTAGTAAGTCTGACTATTTAAAATAAAACAAATAAAAAATGGTGCCGTATATTTGTTATGCAACATTACAACTGGAATAATCATAACCCTCCACCGCCCCCTATACTAGTCTTATTATTGAGTATTTTGATAACATCAGGTTTAACTTCAACCCATTTTCACTATGAAAAGTTTAAGTAACGTAACTTTTGAAACATTTCTTGCAATAGCTTCATTGTCTTTTTTTCGTGTTTATGACACACACAAACACAAAACACACACACACACACATACTCGGTCTGCCCCGTATTACTTATTGCTTGTTTCTTATTGTTCAATTGTTCATTGTGAAAGAATTTTTAGGTCTCATTCTATTATATTGCGGGTGAACCAATGGAACAAGAATGACGACAGAACAATAAAGGTGGGGCAACGAAAAGGAATTGTTTCGCACGAACTGATACCACGATAGAACGAATCCAATCGCAACAAAGAGAACAGAACAGAAAAAAAAAGAAATGGAAGTCAAATCGCCGTACGAATTTAGCACCCAGAACAATTAGACAATGCTTAATCCCCCAAATAATTCAATAAATTAATCGCCAATCAATAGATAAATAAATAAATTGATAATGGAAGCTTCATTTGAACAATAAGAAAATAAAATAAGGGGGTGGTGGATATTATTAGGTTATGTTCTTTCGCCGAGATAATTTATTCTGTTACAGGGAATGCTTTTATCTTCTATGTTATGTTATGTTAAGTTAAGTTATGTATAGGCTTTGAATATATGTGCTAAGGTTATATGTATTCAAAATGACCGGGAATAACTATAAATTGGGTAAGGCAATAAAAATTAAACCTGTTTGTCATCATATTACTAATTCTACAATTTCAAAAAAAAAAAAAAAGAAAGAACGAACGAAAGAAAGAAAGTTTATGAAACTGAAATTGCTTTCCCTGTTCTCTGTTTTGTTGTATTTTGTTATATTCCTCTCTCTCAGCTCATCTCATCTCAAACTACCTTTCACTTTCCCTTTCCCCAACCCTTTTTACGCTGTCTCTCTCTCTCTCACTCTCTCGCACACACACACATGCTCTCTCTCTCTCTCTCTCTGTTCTCTACGCCACAACACGCCTGTTCACCTCATCAGCCCCTTTTTAATTTCATTATCCCTTGATTTCAATATATTTCTAAAATTAAATAACCAAAAACATAAACATAAACATAAGCAGTCAATTATCCGTAAACGCAAAATGTGAAGCATAACTTGAAATTGATCGTCAATAATACGTAAATCCCCCCAAAAATTAGAAGGGGAAAAGATACGACGACGAAAAAAATAAAATATAGTCAAGTCAAGTCAAGCCATTTTATGCATACATGCGCCAGTTGTAGACAATTTTGACAAACAAAATAGACAAACAAAATTGACATTCTCTAGTTCAGCTACATTATACAGATACTGACAAACTTGCGTTTACGCAAGTTAGAGAGAAGGAAGAAGAAGAAGAAGGAGAAGGAGAGGCCGGGATTAAGGTGGGATTATTTCCAGATATGTACAAGGGGAAGCCGGTGGATACATCAACAGAATTTATCAAAATCAAATAAATTCCAACAAAAATTTAAAGCCTATTTTTTTTTGAAAATCCAAAAAATCCTTTAGGTTTAACATGTATGTTAACACCCAAAATGAAATTTTCATTCTGCATTTTTTTTTGGTTAGGAGTGTGTGTGTGTGTGTAGATTGAAAGAGAGTAATGATAGAAAAAGAGCAAATCATATTCATATTCATGGTATAATGCTAGGTCATATACGTAATCAATGAAACATACATATAGGTATAGTATTTAATTAATAATTTGCTCGGGTTCCCCCAATGTATCATAACCCTTCAAGGAGGATCCGCAAGGGTTATTCGTGCATGATAATAATGCATGGTTAAATGGTTAGTGAAATGTTGAAATAATCTGTATTGATAATTCCAAAATAGGTTTAAAACAGGGGAGGAAGAGACAGCAAAAAAAAAATTGAAGTCCAGAACTTACTAATTTGGAATACAAACCCTTTACCTTTCCTCCTACTCCTTCTTCTGTATGCCACGTAGTTAATAACAATAGATATTGTTTGTGTACCTATTTTATTATATTTGTATTATGATTGCTAATTATTAATGTGTTTATAAGAATGTATGAATATTATATTTGGGAATGTATATGTGTGATTGAATGTGATTGTATGTGGTGTGTACATGGGGGTGAATCATCGGTTATTCTTGCAGAGATATAAATTTCAGTACTAATGGATGAAGATCTCTATTGAAGATGTATTATGTCACCCTGATTGCTGCTGCTTGGGTTGTAAAAATAAAATTCTACGAAGGAGAAGAAAAAAATTCAACAAACCAGATGAAATTATTGATCTAACCCATCTAATCACAATGTATTTACCGATAATACAGTTACGTCAATATATCTGATTATTTTTCGTCTCCTTTTCCTTCTCATTCTCCTTGTTTATTATTATCATTCTTTTGACTACAAACCGTATTCAACTCCTTTGCTTTGCTTTACATCGTATGAATTTACGGTTGTTTTACTTTATACCATTGTAAAAATTCAACATACATAACCAAAGTTTCAGGTTTCACGTTACGATGAAATTTCCTAAATAAATAAAGAACAAGAAGAAGAAGAAGCCGAAAAAGAAGAAAAATCCGCAATCATGGAAGTATGCAATGTATTCTGGAACGTGAAATGGAGTGACTTTTTCTATTTTTGTTTTTTTAATGATTCATTATTATTTAACATTGTGTTTATTACTATCTCGACTTCTCTTGTGTTAGATTTCGCAGTTTCAACCATGGACTCCGAAAATGAACAGATAATGTATGTATATACATACATATATATTGTTAATTTAGTAACACATTTTCACCTGCATGCTGTCTTATTCAATTCATTGCATAAATTCCCAGTCATACAGTTTGTTCAAGTGAAAAAAATAACTAAACATATCGTGCGTTATCTGCATACTTGATAAAATCATCCAATTTTTTTGCTTTTGATACTTTTAGTTCATAACCGTTGAACCTTTGAAATATCCACTTCAGCCTTTAGTTTCAACTCCACCGCCTGCCTCTTCGTTTACTCATATATTTAATATTACTCCAAATAAACGTTTCCCAACGGTCACACAGGTATATTTTGTGTTTATTTTTTTGTTTTTATTATTTTGAATGAAAAGCCACGGATAATGAAATCGCGGTGGTAAAATTTGTGGCAGAATTGTTTGGTGGTGTATACGGGAGGGATTATAGGGGTATTAAATTCTAAACGAGATTAAGTGTTCCCTGTTTAATTATTTGCTTGTTTGTTTGCAACAAATAAAGTGGTGTTACTTATTGTTATATTAGAAACTTTTGTGTTTATATTAATACCAAAGTGAAACCGAACTCAACTGAAGACAATATGGATAGGAGAATATAATAGAACAATTTACGTTGGAATTAAGGACTATTAATTCTTTTAATTAACGAAAAAAACGATACACAAAATTTGCGCCTTTTTTTTGTTTTATTTCGTACAGTTTTCAGATCATTAGTTCATCTCATTTCTCAAGCAATATAATCGGAAATAAGAGTTTGGATAAGAATAACACATTAGATCGTTCCTTCGGAAGGAAAAGATAAATGTGACTGCATCTCGGAACTTTCCGAAATTTACCACGAGCCGTTCTAAATAGAACAGTGACAAAGTGACAAAAGCAAGTAGCTCTAAAAATAAATAATAAATGAATAAATAAATAAACCAGCTTTAACAGGGATGTTTGAAATTGAAATTGATTCAAAATTGTGAGTTTGGACATTGATTGTCTAATTTTTATTTTCTCTTCAGTTCATTATCATTGCTCATGCCAAAGCAATATCTAGAATAGAACAAAAGACATAGCCAAGAAAACCTCTACCCGCTTTAACTTAATTGCAACTTAGAACTTATCCCCGGAATACTGTCAACAATTTTTCGACATTCGTTTCAATTGCTAAACCAAAATCACCAAATGCATCAAGTGAAGACGACATCACTAAGACATTCTTGACAATAGTTTTTTTTTTTTTTTTCGTCAATGCTCATGCATAATTCACTTGGCCGTGTTCCTTTATCCTTATCCTTGGTACAAAAGAAAAAAGAAGGGATATTAGAAAGGGAGAGGAGAGAAAGAATCAACCATTGTTTGAATTGGATTCTGGACCTTACATAAGATATTACTAATAACAGTAAAAGTAATACCTGATTCGATTCAATTTTGTTGTTTGTACGTATACGAGTGTGTTTGAAAAATGAATGAATAAACAAATGAGATTCATTTTTTTTTGGTTACATTTGCACAATACTATTCAAACAATCGTGTCCAATCGGGCTTTTTATTTTTATTATTCCCTCATTTTTGGGATTAATACAACAACAAAAATAAAAAAGGATCTAATAGTTTGATGCATCATTTGTTATTCTAGAGCCATTCTTATAAAATCATTTATGTGCAATGAATTGGTTTGCAGCGTTTTGTTTTGATGTTTGTGATACTAAGTTTTAAGCTTTTACAGTGTTTCGGCAATTTCAACCGATTACACCGAAGGCTTAGAGCTCTACATGGGTATTTGCATCTTTTTTTTCTCTGTCTACACTGTTCTGTCACCAGAAAAGTTAAATAGGTAAAAAAATAAAATAGAATCCAGATTGAGATTTTCGTCAAAACATGTATGTGGAGCAATACGGGTATCCATGTCAATTGGCAAATGTATCATGAATTACTCTATACGACCAAGATGAAATAAAGGGGATTTATTGTGTGTGGGTTGTCTATATTTTATCTATTTGTACATTGTTGATCCAATATGATAAAATTCCGTCGTCAGATGCTCCAAAAAAATACAATATCCTCCACTTTCCATGGGGGTAGGAAGATTCGTAAGATGAAGTACACATGGTCAAGATATTAGAAGCATATATTACGATGTTTCTATTTGAACTATTGTGTAAGGTGTGAAATTCGAATTTCCAAGAAACGTCTATCTAGGAAGATCAACCAAAAAAAAAAAAAGAAAAAGAAATTCGAGAAATTTCTTGCCTTACTTCTTTCGATGAACGGGTAATCGCTTATCAGAGGAAGAAGAAGAAATACAAGCAGTAAATGATTAAAGCAAAGAATACACACCCAACTGAAACCTTAAGATGTACACTCTACAGAAACTTGATATATTTCACAAACACCTTAGCCACATGTCTCTAAATGAATAAATTTTAAATGAATAAAAAAAATTGCGTGTGTATATGCAATAATAATCGTTGAAGTAAAACAGCATACAAATTTCACCAGGTTAAATATCCTTCACTTGCATATACAGCATGATATCATATAGCAACAACCATAACCCGGAATGGTAATACTTGTTTCAAGAGTTATGCAAACATTCTTCCGTCACTACCTTACCTTATTATATCTTCATTTTTTTTTTCAATGAACATGGAAATAAACTTTTTCTATTAATATTTTATGGATGAGTGTGTGTATGTGTGTATGTGTGTGTGTGTATGTATCTCGACTAAAAACCTATATAAAGAAATAATTTTTCCGAAAAAAAGCTTGAAATTTATCCGTTGCACGTTTTTTTTGAATACTTGATTTCCATTTTATTATTATTCTTTTAGTTGCTTCTTATTCTTCTCCCTCTTATTCTTATTCTTCATCTGTTAAGTTTAGTTACATTGTAATAATTTAAAGCCTTCAAGGATAGACTTTTCTTTTTATTCGTGTGTTTCCGATTGTTATTTGTTTAACTATTTGATATTGTAATACCCCTCGCTCTTACCCCTTTTTCTGCGAAAGAAACATCGCGCCCCTATACACCAATGAAGACAAAAAAAAAAGGCAAAAACAAATTTGCTATTTGTATGTAGATTTGACTGGTGATGCAAAACCACAATACAATACAATAGTTATGTGTTTTGTTAATTTGGTTCATTCATGTCTAAAATGTTTTCAGTTTTGTTATTCAGTTTTGTTATTCAGTTTTGTTCGTTGAATTTTTTATTGGCGATAAAACCGGGTTAGGATATATATTTAAAAAACCTTCGTAACTGTCGAATTTATTAAAAGGAAAGAGATACAAACCTTCGCTTTGCTTTGCCTTGCCTTGCTTTGCATTCTCTCTTTTTTATTTGGAATATCATGCAAGGCATGATATTCATGGGATTTAGTGTAACAAAACGAAACTACTTCCTAGTTTTTAATTTTTAGAAATGTTACATGATGTATTATTTTCTAAATGTTTCATCATCACCAGGATCACCACGATCTCCCACTGACGAATAATAGTAACAATAGTTAACAATAACAATAGAAAGATTTATAATAATACCATTGATAATAATATGAATAATAATATTTGATCTAAAAAAAAATCAAAGTGGGTTTGAGTCTAAGTCTGGGACTGTTGCTGGAGAATGCGTTTGAATCTCAGTTTGAATCGGATGTGGGAAATTGAGGGAATTTAGCAATATGTTTCGACATCCTCGGGTGTAGATGTACAATTCGGGCATTATTGACCCATGCATATATCCCATTTTCCTGTCTATCTATCTAAATATACTCGCTACAAGGCTCAGCAAGATCTCTATATTTGGTTGGTGATTTTTTATTGCACTGTGTATATTTTTGGTCAATTACGCAACCAAAGAAGCAGCAATTGGTTTCCCGCCTCCCCTAATGTCGGCAACGGAATTCGCAAACCGATAGTCCGAAATACTTCCCTATCATGGCTTTTGCATAACAACGTCACCAAAGATCTAGCACTTTGGTATCCAATATGATCCCCTTTTTTTATTTTGGGTGAAAGTATTATTCAAAGCGTGTATTGTTTTTTTCGGGGACGAGAGGGTGTGGGGGAGGGAAGACTAATAATCGATATAAAACTTATTCCAAAAAAAGAATATTCTCTAATTCTATTATTACATCCCAGACAGAATACAGAGTAAGGTTTTTAGTGAAACTTTGACGCCTGACTATAAAACACTATTTACCATTCTTCTTCTTTCTAGTTCAATTGTGGGTCCACGTCACATGAATAAGAAGCGTTCGTTCAATTTGTAATTGTGTGTCTTTTGCGATAATAATAATAGAATCTAAATTCAAAACACAAGTATGGTCAAAAGATTGGTTATTCATTGTATTTTGTGATATTATTCATTTGAATTCTTTGTTGAGCTTCATCACAAATAAGCTCCTGTTTTATTCTAAATTATGCATAATTTAAAATATATTCAAAGCCAGTGATAATAATTTTTTTTTTTTTTTAAATTGTATTGGACATTGACAAGGAAGGTGAACCTGATTCAAAAAGAAGAAGAATAATAATAATAACAACAATAATATGCCCAGGTTTATAAAACTTCCTTTTCTTCTTTTCACCTCCCTTACCCGTTTTTGAGGATCATAATTGTCAATTTGAATATTAACACACACAAAATTAATTAAAGGAAAAGGTGTTACATTTTTACTCTCCAACCCGTGATTAGGGTAAATGCAAGAACAATAAATTCCCACGCATATTATTATAACTCGAAAAATACCTTTCGATTTTTTGTACTTAAGGTTTTTCAAAAAAGCAAAAAGACAACAAGTACAAGAAGGAAGTGGAGGGAGTAACAAAAGAAGTTAAGAACATGAAAAGAGGCGTGTGTGATCTCAACAATTGTTCGTTACGAAAGGTTAATTGAAGGTTGAGATCTTTTTTTTTTTCGCCAGCAGCAGCAGTGAATCCAACAAGAAGTCTCGCTTATTCTCACCAAAAGTTAAGGATGCAAAATGTTATGTAAATGTAAAATAAATGACCTCACTTGAAACACCAAATTTCACAATTGTAGATAAGGAGCAATAGAGAGAGATATGGTGTGTGTGTATATGTATATGTGTATGTGTATGTGTATGTGCCGCTTTTAAGGCAAGACAAGGACAAGAAAACACATGTATCAATCAAGTTTATCAGAAGGATGGAGCGACAGAAGAACAAGAAAAAAAAATGATACGGCCATATTGCTGTCATTCCGGGATACTGCATGGATCATTCAAATTTCACTTGGCCACACCACCATCGTATTACTATTTACTCTTCTCTGTGGGCTTTGAGTTTTCTTTTTGTTTATTTTAGCTTGAACGGTATTCCTTTTCAGAGATAAAGTTGACATAAAGCGCCGATATCCGTGTGTTCCTTCTACCGTCACGTATCTGCTTTCCAAATTTTATTTGCACACCTGTACATACTTTATTGTCAAGGACAAAATATTATATTGTGTAATATAAGTTGCACCAAATGATGCACATGTACATGTACATGAGCATGAACTTGAACTTGAACATAAGCATGACTTTGTACTTGTACATTCACTTGTATTTGTACACTCCGTTCTAAGGCTTTGCTAAAAGAAAAGTAAACAAAAAAGAAATCAAATGAAATTGTGCGTTGCGGAGTGGAGTCGACATGCTGTTTCCATCCCTTACTTTCGTCATTGTTTAGTTTCAGTTCTAAAGAAAACACGTACAAATTACAGAAGTAGGACATGACTGAAGAAGAATAGAAACAATTGCTAATGGTGTTTGTCTGCGAGGAAGCAAGTACCAAAATAGAAGTATTTGTTTTTTAGTGTGTGATTTGTGTAGACACGCACACATACACATACACACAATTTCTCTATATACGTATACTAATGAATTCTCAACAATATAATCTACTATAAATTAACCCAGCGCACATTCCTTAAATCGTGTTTGATTTCGTAGATGAACTACCATCTATTATTTGGTAGATCTTGTACACCTGTTGAATAGACGATGCGATTCGGTGTAAATAAAATTAAGGTGAAGAGCCGTAGGACTTTTTTTTATGTTGGTTTTTTTTGGTTTTTTTGGTTTTTCTTTTGTATTCTTTTTTGTGTTTGAGTTTTGCAGTTTTTGCAGTTTCTTTTTTTTGGATAATGCATGCAACACTTGTTTGTGTATCTTTGGTTGTGTTGAACATACATAAGTGGGTTTGCATATACTTGAATGAATTGAGTGGGATGGACAAAAGAAGGCACAAGTTTACAAACCATGCACTAAAATTCTGTTTAGTTACAAAAGAAGAAGTGATAGATCTAATAGAGTGCACTAGAACTAGAAATTAGAAGTGGAAATAGAATGATTTTTACAAAGACTTCTAGTATTCCACAAACTAAAAATTCAAATATGCAAAATGGAAAAATGGACTGGCAAAAATTCTTATTGTCAAAAAAAGAACCATATATAACTGGAGTCAAAGTACCTAGGTGTCAGTTTTTTTTGGAGTCCTGCCAATTTTACTACCTACATCCACATTTATCACACTACCACACCACACCAAGCCAAACCATCCCATACAAAGTGGACTTTCCCCTCTCACCTAAATAACAAAAGAAAAAAAAATATAAATAAAAACAGGAGAATAAACCTCAGATCACGTGCAAGTACTTCCTGAGATAATCCCTTTGTTAAAATTCTTACAACCAAAAGAAGAATACCAAACCACCCGTCTTTTGATATTTTTTTAAAAAATTTATTTTTATTTTTACAACAACAACAACTCCTTTGATTCAAGGTTTATTTTATAAGAACCCACCCACGGCCCGTACAACCACTCCAAAACGCCGTTATAATTCACAACATATTCCAGCTTCATTCATTGATTCGTTTCTTCCCCCCTCCTCAATTCAAGAATCGAGGACAAAAACTCAAAAGAAGCTTTTAATACGCCCATCTCATTACGAAGAATCTCATTTCATTTGATTTCATTCTTTGAGGCGGAATACCCAGAGTTCGTAATTTTTCACTTGCATTTTATCACATTCCCTGGAATTAATTACTTCCCATTTTTCTATATTGGTTAAGTAACATATTTCCTTCGGTTACGAATTCCAATTAAACAAATTCCCACCTTGTATTTAAAAGCAAAGCAAAGCAAATCCAAATATTTTACAATTGGCGTAGCAAAAAAAAAAAAAAATCCCGGAAAAACGCCAATACAAATCCTGAAAGAAAAAAAAGAGCAATAGAAGAAAGTCAAAGAAAATTTATTATTACCCATTCCTTGATTTGATTTGAAATTTTTTTTTCTTCTTCTTCTTAAACAAATTGCATATATCCATCACCAAGTGAAATCGTTCTTTTCTTGATTCCCATATTGCAAATAGAAACAGATCTCATCTATTTTTAATTTCCAATCTGTCACATTCTTAAATTGGTGAAATTCTCAGCCTACAAGAGTTAATTTTAACTATCCCAACTGTCATACATATTTCCTTCGAAGAAAAAAAAGAATTTTTATTCTGCTATTTTGCGCCTCATACATCCCCAGAGTGAAATTACCAATTTTTTTTTTATTCTTCAAGTGCCCAACGTTTGTGGTAAATAATATCCATATCGGTTTTACAAAGTGACATAATTATCTACAATAAGATTCCACAACACAACAGAAGAACCGTTATTATTTTGCCAATATTATTTTATTTTTTTTTTCTTTCCCACACAAATCCAAACGTCCAACAATAGTAAGATACTTTTAATACAAAAAGCAGGAAAAGTTCCACAATATTATTTTACCAATATTTTTCTGTTTTTTAGTCCTCATTATTTTTAGAGATTATTTTGTGTTCCCACTAGTTAAACAACAGTTTTTAATAAAGACCTTCAAAAAAGAAACTAAAAATTTTCTGAGTTTTTTTTTTTTTTGTTTTTGTTTGTTTGAATAATTCCAGGTGGTTTTTTTTTCTGTCTGTTAAATAATTTCCATTTTTCCATGAGTAATTTAATACAACCAACCCCAACTATCACCACCACACCAGCTCTACCTATTAGTCGACAACTTCATAGTAGTTACAACCCTTCATTTGTTAGCAATCCTGCCTCTGCCCCAACCCAAGCCGCCAGATTGTCAACTCCACACACCATGAATCCACCAGTAGATATGAAGTCTAACAACTTATTAAATCCGACAACTACCACCACCACCACCTCCACAACCTCCACCTCACCTATACCGACCACCGTGACGAACAATACATCTAGTGATTCAAAGGGAAATAATCCAAACTCCACCGGCAAAACACAGGTTGTATTTATTCATAAATTATATGACATGTTACATGACGAATCTATTTCTCATCTAATATGGTGGTCTCCATCTTTGGATTCATTTTATGTTACCCCAGGTGAAGAGTTTTCTCGAGCATTATCCCAATATTTTAAGCACACAAATATAGCATCTTTTATACGACAATTGAACATGTATGGATTTCATAAAGTCAATGAAACTTTCATGAATCAAGAAGATCAACAACAGCTGCAACAACAGCAACAACAGTCAAATAGATGGGAGTTCAGACATTCAACTAACCAATTTAGAAAAGGTGACACTGAATCATTAAAGCATATAAAGAGAAGAAGTTCCAAGACTTTGAATGCACAGAAGGAAATTGTTAATATAAAGTCTTTGCCACCAACATCGCAACCAACCGATTATGCATATTCTTACCAAACTGAAGAAGCTAACCATTATTTTGCACATCAACATAGTATAACGTCGATACATTCACCTGCTGATAACAGACCACAGTCCCCATCCACCCCTATCCCTCAACAGCAATATCAACCACAACAACAATTTAATGGACAACCACAAGTATCGATGCAGCATTCACCTCAAGAATATGTTACTAGACCATCTATTCCTGCCCATTCATCCTATGAAAATGCTACTAATTTCAAACTTCTTGAGTTGACAAACCAAATTAATTTGTTGAGAAACGATTTCTTCCACATGAATAGTAGGTGTGAAACTTTACAAAATGAATTAAAATGTCAAGTTCTTGATTCGATATCAGTATTGGATATTGTGGACAGAATTTCAAAGAACGATACTAGATTAAGTTCAGATATAAGAAGCTTGAAAAATGTAATCAACCAAAGAATTCAAAGAATAAATATGATTCCTATTCATCAAGCACCTCCATTGCAACAACAACAACAACAGCAACATCAAGGCTCACAACTGCATATCCCTCAACCTATTGCTCCTCAACCACAACACAACCCATCTGTATCGTCAAACTATCATCTTGATTCAGCAAGTGGTTCTAGAAACCCTTCTACTGCAAGCATTGTTCCTCAATCATATCCATTAAATCCACACTATTCAATTTATAATAACAATTCCGATTCAAATGGTGGATTCTTCAGAAAACGTGAAGATAGCAACAATTCCAAAAGAAACTTGTCAGTCTATGATCCATTACAACCAGTTCCTTCAAGACATAATTCTAGAATATTAATTGAAGAACCCTCTTCTAATTTACACCCAATCGTTCAACTGTATGCTCCACAACCACAACAACCACCTCAACAACAACAACAACAACCACAGCCACACCAACCACATCAACCACCTCAACAGCAACAACAACAACATCCAGCATTCAGAAATCGTGCTGAATCAACCTATTCTCCTTTAAGTCATGTTGGTAAATCAAACAATGCACAACCACAACAGCAACCTGTCAAACCTCCAACTCCAGTAAACCCTCCACGCATCAAAACCCCAGTAAATGAAATAAAACAACAAGCACAGATACAAGCATCTCAATCGGGACCTCCACCTCCTCCACCTTCCGCTAAACAACCTGTAGTGGTCCAACCACCACAAACATCCACGCAAGCACAAACTTCGAGAACTAATTCCTTGCCTAATCCGATCACTGATCATTTAACGCCTCAATCTCCTTATTATATTCAAAGAAATTCATTCACTTCAGTCTATGAACATCAGAAATCTTTAAGAATTCCAAGTCCGAGGTTTAATTCTACTCCACCAAGAAGTTTACCTGATAACAAAGAATCTTCATCAACTGTTAAAGATACCAAAGAAATAAGCTCATCTACTTTACCTAGCGTAAGTGAATTGGATAAATCGATTAGAAAGCTGGTTAATTTACCTCCTATTATTCAACATAGAGGTGATCGTGAAGGTTCTACAAATTATAGTAATGATGATAATGATAGTAATAAAAAGAGAAAATTAGAATAATTAAAAGGTTAGATTATTTACATATGGATTTTTTTTTTTGATGAATTTAAATAGATGATGTTTTTCGTATTTTTTGTATTATTTTTTTGTGACGTTGTATTAGAATATAAATATGTATAATTTAGTTTTCTTTCTTAGGAATAAGGATTAATAATTCATCATATACTGAATAAACCTTCATTATATATTTACTTATCATTGAAAATCTATTAAATACAAAAAAAAAGAAAAAGAAAAACAAATCATAAAGTTATAATTTAAGGGCATATAAATAATAAACCCCCTTCAAATGATGTGTGTGAACCTTTCCCCCCTTTTTTTTCTTTTTTTTTTTTTATTTAATTTCTCTCTTCAAAGGTTCTATGTAATTTAATTCTAATTCATCTTTAACATAAACGATATAATATGGAGTTGCGGTATTTGTTTCCAAGAAGTTAAAGATTTCGCTACTTGGAACTTCACTAACTATTTCATCATTATATTTTCGGAAAATATTCTTATTATGAGGATCTTTAATATAGACCCAATAATGTCCATAACTTGCTTCTCCTCGATGAATAAAAATTGCAAAAATATCATAACAAACTTCTTTATAATTAATAAATTGATTATTTATCAGTTGATTAATTTGTTCAATTTGAGAATCAATCTTCAGTAATTTGTCGGTTAATTTATCAATTTCCAGTTGAAGGATTTGAATTGTGGTTAATTCAATACTTAATGAATCATCCAATATTATTCTATTTTCAAGATACTTCTTGGTGGCTTTCAAATTATCAATTATATTCAATTTTGTATCATCATCAATTTGTAATAATTTGGTTTTATCATCTCGTAAGTTTTTAATTTCTCTCTTCCATTCAAAAACTTGGTTTCTTTTACTTAAGATCTCTTCATCTTCAGTATCCAAATATCTATCCAAATAAATCTTCTCGCTAAACGGAATAGGTTCAATTGACTTGTATGCCATGAGTCTTTCTCTATCAAACATAACTCTTTGAACATGGAATTGGAGGATTTGAGGTAATTCCAGAATAGTTATACTCTTTTTAACCAAACCTTCGTCTAATTTAACAATATCTTCATTAAAATAATAATCCAATGCATCGTAAATACTCTTTGGGTGATCACTGATATTGATAATTAAACTGAAAAATCTTTCCAAAGAAACTCGACTTTTAAAAGACTTATCTAATGGAGTTATTGTTTGTTTGGTTTTCCCATAGAATAATTTCTTGATCAAATCATATTGCTCCCCATCTTTATCCAATGACGTAGGTGGTAACGCAGTTTCAATTTGAAAAATAACATTTTCAATACATTCAGTGACATCTTGTTGTCTACCCACTTCAATCGTGCTTTCAATTTGGTCTGTCAGAATTGGCAATATTTTTGGAAGTGCAGAATTATGACCATCATCACTAGAAGTATCTGGTGTTTCCAATTCTTCGTCTTCGTCATCGTCATCTTCATCGTCATCATCTTCTTCTTCATCATCCTGTTGTTTAGGAGTTTCATCTATATCGACAAGAATGACATCGTCATCACTATTGTTCTCTTCAACTACAGCAACTGAATTTTCATCAACCATTGTAACATCATTAGTATCAACAGCGTCATCTGATTCTATTGGCAAATCAATTAGTGATTCTTCCTTGTGTTCGATTACTAACCTTTCATCTTCATCTTCATCTAGTTTGACTTCGATAACTTGATCTTCGGTTTGTTGCACCTGATTGTTGTTCTCAATCATTTCTGAGGGCCTGGAGTCAACTGGACGTGATGGTAGTTGTGGTTTTGGTTGTCTGGCGATAGCTTTCTGTGGTTGTCTAAAGTTAACTGATTGTGACAAGGGAAGAAAAGATAAATATGCCAATTCTTTGTTTGGTTGAACACATCTTTTGTTACTGTAAATCATCTCTTCAAACAATCGACGTAATTGATAAATAAACTGACTTGATCTTTGTACTTCTGATTTTTCAACACTTCTACCACCAACTTTTCTTTCTTCGGAATAATCTTCTGGCTTATAATCTTTCTCATTAAAGGTTAAAATTAAATCTCTCAATGGTTTAATACAGAAATAATACTGTAATAATGAATTCAAATAACAAGTGTTACCAATATTATCCAAACCTGCTGGCCAATTTTCCGCTGGTAATAACGAAGTGTCTATTTTACCCGTTTTAACAAAACTAAAAAGAATCTCTGATTTTTTCGATTCAGCAATCAAATTAAATGCATATCTCAACAAACGAACATCAGTTTCATGAATTGATTTATTCTGAAACTCATTTATGATGTCAGATTCGTTAGCTGTACTATTAAGACCAAGCAATTCATAAGCCTTGATAACCGTGATATCATCCATCGCTGGTATCTTAACATAATCTGGCATTTTAGTTTCCAAGTAGTTCAACAAGATATAGCTCTTTCTATGCACTGCAACAGATAACAACGCCTTATTTAGTAATACAATTTCATTTGCATCTGGATTAAAACCATTACGTTGCAACAAGTCATCTAATTTAAACTCGTAAGCAGTAATAACAACATCATCTTCAGTAATCTCTTCAATGGAAAGTTCATCAAGTGCCAAGTCATTCGGTAACAATTCTCTATGTATGAAATCTGTAAGCTTTTCTGAATTTTTAATATTGGCAATTTTCTTCAAATGATCGTTGAAATACTGATAGTTTCTAGGATCATTCTTGATTTGAGTTCGGTACATTGCAATGATAACTTCATCATCGATAGAATCAATGTCATTGCTTTCAACTGCTAATCCTATTACCTTCATTGACTCAAGGTAATCACCAAATCCAATCAATTCATGCTGTCTGAAATAGAGATCAAGCTTCGTATTTGAGTAGCTATTGCCGCTATTATGACGGAAATTTCGAATTTGTTTCAATGAATCAACATAATAGAGGCTACTTGTTTGATCTGATTGAACCGATAACTCAAAGCACTTTATAATCAACTCATCTGAAAAATAAGCTGCTGCACTAAGACTAATAAAAAATGGAAACCTGTTAGAATAGTTGGTGTTAAAATTCATTATACTTGCATGTTTATCAAATTCAACAATAGTGTTGAACACTTGAGACATGTTTTCAGAAAATGTGTACAAATTTCGGAACTCATTAGTAGGTATTTCGACGTTTCTTGCCAAGTAAATTAATTCTAGGATCTTTCTAATATATGCTTCTTTTAACCCAGGGGAATCACTTAATTTAGGAGGAATAACTTCATCGCCGCTTAATGTAAATGACAACTTGTCCAATAATAATTTAACATCAATCTGTGTATCCATAACGGTGTTTTTAAGACTGATAGTTTTGATTGCATCCAGAGACTTTAAAGTTACTGGACCCTTTAAAACTTTGATCAAGGTTTTAATGCAATGTATGGAATTGGGGATTGTCTCTGGTGACAAATTTGGGTGTCTTTCAATACCTGCCAAATACCTTTCTTTGATAATTTTTTCATCAGTTAATGGTGTCAAATCTTCTTTCGTGAATTCTGATTTAAACAATGTTGCTCTTAAAATTTGGCCGTTCGGGGAGTTCAAACTCTTGTAAAAGCTGTCATCAATAATTCTTTCGAGGTCGTTGCTATTGTCGCATAATAACTCTAAATCGTTCACCGAAACACGATTCTTTGGAATGACATGATAGTGGTGTTTGTCTATAATCTTCGTTACAAACGGATTTGAATTGGTTTCGAGTGCAAGTATTCTGAAGTGGTAAACCTTTTTCTTATTATCCAGCAATAGACCTCTAATAGTGTACAATACTTGTTGTGTTTCAGGGTATTCCAGCTTCTCGACTGACCTGCAGTAATCCAAATCGTTGTTGAGTATTAATGTGTCGAACGGGATATTATTGGAATCTACCACTCTACTTAGCTCTTCAGAGTAGTCAATTGGTTTGCTGTTTAACAAACTGAAATTGTACTTCTCTTGCACTGGAACGGTCCATTTCAAATCATCCAATATTCTGTTCAAAGTCTTAAAGGGATATTTCATTAACTCTTGGTTGGGAATCTTAGTACGCAGTTGTTGCAGTTGCTGTTGCTGTTGATGTTGATTTTGCTGTTCTTGCTCCTGTTGTGGTTGTGCTTGTGGTTGCTGTGACATTGGTGTCAACTCCTGTGATGCTTCCGAAAGGGTTGCTGAGGATCTAAATGGATTGTTTGAATGAAATTGATTTGGTGGGTTCTCCGGAGAGTTATTTGTTGGCACTGAAACTGGTGACTCGTCATCCGAATCGTCAATTGGATTGCCAATCGCCGCATAAAAATATGATGGTGTATTGTTATTATTATCTGAACTCATGGTCAAACCAATGCCAATATCTATACAGTATAACCTTGGTTGTAAAATAAAGGTAGTAGTGGAAGAATAAGTGGCAACCAAAAAGATTTGTGTATTAATAAAGAAAAAAAAAATGTGTCGATATCCGCAATACCAACTATTAGAAGAAAGAGAAAAAAATTCGATCAAGACAAATCTCCCTCCCTCCGTGTGTGACTTTCCACTCACATCGCCCTGATTCCCAGTCAATCTCGCACTGGAAAAAAAAATTACCTAAAGAAAGCAGAAGAATAGCTCGCAAAGCAAAGCAAAGCAAAGACGGTGAAAATTCCATCTTAGCAACCGACCAACAGATTGCAACAATGTCCCAGCCACAAGCAATAGACTTTGAAAAGATAAAAAATTCATCTGATGGATCAGTCACAGGTATGCTATCCCTGGGGTTTAACGAGATTGTCGTGAACAACCCCTATTTCGCTGCCGGTGGTGGTTTAATGTTGCTTGGTACAGGTTTAGCATTGGCCAGACTGGGATTAGTCAAAGGATCTGGTTTCATTTATAGACAATTATTGGTAGATCTCGAAATACCTTCCAAAGATAAATCGTATCTTTGGTTTCTAGAATGGATGTCGCAATACAGACATAGGACTTCTCGTCATTTGTCTGTCGAGACTAATGTCATTACACATGATAATGGTGCTATAACAACAAATTTTTCCTTGGTTCCTGGTCCAGGTAAACACTTGATTAAGTATAAAGGGGCATATATGTTGGTAAACCGTGAAAGATCTGGGAAATTGTTGGACATGACAAATGGCACTCCGTTCGAAACTGTTACATTGACCACGCTTTACCGTGATCGGAAATTGTTTAATGATTTGCTTAGCGAAGCAAAAAGTTTGGCATTAAAAGCATGTGAAGGAAAGACTGTTATATTCACCTCTTGGGGTCCAGAATGGAGACCTTTTGGACAACCAAGATCTAAGAGAATGATTGGATCGGTTATTTTGGATAAGGGTATCGCCAACAGCATTCTTGACGACGTTAAGGATTTCCTTCGCAGTGGTGAATGGTATCACAAGCGTGGTATCCCTTATAGAAGAGGCTATTTATTGTACGGACCACCAGGTAGTGGTAAAACTTCATTTATTCAAGCTTTGGCAGGAGAGTTGGACTATAATATCTGCATACTTAACTTGTCTGAAAACAACCTTACTGATGACAGATTGAACCATTTAATGAATCATATCCCCAATAGATCCATATTATTATTGGAAGATGTGGATGCTGCATTCAACAAGAGAGATCAATCGGCGGATCAAGGTTATACTAATGGTGTTACCTTCTCCGGTTTATTGAATGCATTGGATGGTGTGGCAAGTGCGGAAGAATGTATAACGTTTATGACTACCAATCACCCTGAAAAATTGGATCCAGCCTTGCTTAGACCAGGTAGAGTTGATTTCAAAGTTTTGATTGACAATGCCACCGAATACCAAGTCAGACACATGTTCATGAGATTTTACGAGAATGAAGAGAAGTTGTGTGACCAATTTTTAGCCAAATTTAGAAAATTGGGCTTACAACATGTTAGCACAGCACAATTGCAAGGGTTGTTTGTGTATAATAAAAGGGACCCACAAAGCGCCATTGACATGATTGAAACATTACAAAACCCAAACTCTGTATTTAAATAGACAACTTGTACATAGAATATTTATCCCCTGTATTTTTTAGATAGTATATCGTTGGCAATTTGTAGCCTCTCTTCAGTCAATTCACCTTCTTCACCAGCTCCACCGTTCAACGGGCTGCCCCCCTCTTTTATCAATTCATTGAGGTAGTTCATGTATATTAGGTAAATTAGAATATCACAGTTATCCAGTTTTATAGTGGTAGTGGTGGTGGTGGTGGTGCTGCTGCTGCTGATGCTGGACCCGTCACCTGCGTTAAGCTTAGATCGTAGTATTCTTCTAAAAGTGGGTTGTCTATATGTCTTTCTGTTCTTCTTGATACCTGGCATCTTGTTGATGTGTCTGGTTGGTAAAGTGTTTCCAAACGTTATTTGTTAATCTTTCTTGTGATGTTTTTGTTTTTTCTTTGCCTTTTGCTGCTTCGCCTTGGTATTGATAACCAAGACACGAACTTTTTGTATTTTCTGCTGGCAATTTTTCTTGGTCGGTTTTGTAATCTTAATTTACAATCACCGCTCATTAGAAAGAGCCACATGTGAACAATCAATTTTTCTGGTTGTATTGCTATCTTCTATTTAACCAAACTTCCACAAGAAATCATCCCTTATCTGTACCTCTACCACAGCTACTACTTTATAGACAACGTTCATTTTTATTTACTGCCCGTACTGCTATCAATTCACTAATCAAGTTTCCCCTCCTCCCTCACTCACTACCATAGTTCTAGACATATTGAAATCTCGATAGCAACTAATCCCTTGTTAACTTATGAAAGCTAAACTCCTTATCAACTTCTTGATATTTTCATTCCTATCAGCTGTAACAAGCTCGATACGAATTGAAAATGAACAAGACCTTCAGGCTTCATTCAACAGAGTGAAGAAAGCACTCGCCATCAATGATATCTTTGAAGTTAAACCAGAAATAGTTGGTCGTACGAAGCCAGGCAAAGGTGGCGACGACAACGACGGCGACAAAGACTGTCCACCATGTTTTAACTGTAATCTCCCAAATTTCGAGTGTACTCAATTCTCCCAATGTAACACATTCACAGGAAATTGTGAATGTCAAGATGGGTTTGGTGGCACTGATTGTTCAGAACCGTTATGTGGATCCTTAGGTGATGGAAATTCTAAAAGACCAGTTAGAAAGAAGAATGAATGTGTATGTAAACCAGGTTGGTCAGGTATTAATTGTAACTTGTGTGAAAGAGACGATGTATGTGATCAATTCATGCCGGAAGGGTTGAAAGGAACTTGTTACCAAGACGGTATCATTGTTAAGAAATTGCATCAAATGTGTGATGTCACAAATCCAAAGATTCTTTCAATATTGGGTGGGAAAATCCCGCAAGGTACTTTTTCATGTAACAAGACTTCAGGTAACTGTAACTTTCAATTCTGGATTGATCAACAAGAATCGTTCTATTGTGATTTGAACAAATGTAAATTGGAATATGACTTGGCAGCTAATACCACCCACTACAATTGTGAAGAAGTTGCATGTAAATGTTTACCAGATAGAATGCTTTGTGGTCAAGCCGGCTCCATTGATATCTCTGAGTTTTTAACTGAAACCATAAGAGGTCCAGGTGACTTCAATTGTGATATTGCCGATAAGAAGTGTCGATTCTCAGAGCCAAGTATGAATGAATTGATTCAAAGTGTGTTTGGTGATCCTTATATTATGTTAGAATGTAAATCAGGTGAATGTATCCACAAGAGTGAAATCCCAGGTTACACTCTCCCAGATAATCCAAAGCTAACCCTTGGAAATATATTTGTTATTATTGGAGTCTTGTTTATATTCATTTTGGTTGTGATCACCCTTTTGCGTAACATCAGTGACTCGGCTTTATTTAAGAAATCAGGTTATGAACCATTAGAATCGGACCCTAGTGTAATGAACCAAAACTTTGAACCAACGACGTTATCCTTTGAAAATGTCAGTTATGAAGTTACTGATGGACGTAAAGTTTTGAATAATGTCTTTGGATTGGTCAAACCTAGAGAATGTTTGGCTATAATGGGAGGTTCTGGTGCTGGTAAGACAACACTTTTGGACATTTTGGCTGGTAAAAACAAAGGTGGGAAGATTGGAGGATCAATTTATGTCAATGGCAACACTGTCGATCCTGAGCATTATAAATCGATTGTTGGATTTGTGGATCAAGAAGATTTCTTGCTTCCTACATTGACTGTCTATGAAACTGTGTTGAACAGTGCATTATTGAGACTTCCAAGAGATATGAGTTTTGCCCAAAAAGAAGCTAGAGTTCTTGAGGTGCTTAACGAGTTGAGGATTCTAAATATCAAGGACAGAGTAATTGGCTCTAGTTTCAAACGAGGCATATCTGGAGGTGAAAAAAGAAGAGTGTCCATTGCTTGTGAGTTGGTTACCTCTCCATCTATTTTATTTTTGGATGAACCAACTTCAGGTTTGGACTCCTACAATGCAAGAAATGTAGTTGAAAGTTTGGTTAAATTATCACGTGATTATGATAGAACGGTAATTTTTACTATTCATCAACCAAGAAGTAACATTGTTTCCTTGTTTGACAAATTACTTTTACTTAGTGATGGTGATTTGATTTATTCCGGTGAGATGATCAAATGTAACGATTTCTTCACTAAAAATGGCTACCAGTGCCCTCTTGGATATAATATTGCCGATTATTTAATTGACATCACTGTGGATCACAACAAAATTGTTAAAGTTACCAATGCTGATTCAGAAGTTGTCGCTGCTTCATCTACTGACTTGCATGAAGCAGACGTACATGCTGCCTTCTTGTCGAACAGAACTGCCACCCTGGAAGATACCACTAGAGAATGGGAACACTTTGCTGTCCATCGTGATGAATACAATACAGATATTATTGGTCGTCGTACATCCAAGACTGGTGAAGAAGAGACTATTATCCGTTTGAGAAACAAGTTGCCAACATTATTTGTTGAGTCCTCATTGGCAATTGAAATTAAACAAGAAATCAACAATGCGAAAGAAAACCCAATATCTGTTGATTGCAATAGAAAGGACATTAAGAAAGCGACAATAGTTACTCAATTTGCTGTTTTAGCTTCAAGAACATTTAAAAACTTGTACAGAAACCCAAGACTCTTGTTGGCTCAATATGTCTTGTCACTTGCAGTTGGTTTATTCTGTGGTTATTTGTACTATAATGTTTCAAACGATATCAGTGGTTTCCAAAACAGATTAGGATTCTTTTTCTTCTTGTTATCATTTTTCGGATTTTCGGCATTGACTGGGTTACATTCATTTGCCAGTGAAAGAATTATCTTCATTAGAGAAAGAGCAAACAACTATTATAACCCATTTAGTTACTATGTAAGTAAGGTTTTCTGTGATATTGTTCCGTTGAGAGTGCTACCACCAGTTATCTTAATTAGTATTGCTTATCCGTTAGTTGGTTTAACTATGGAACACAACGCATTTATTAAAACTATTTTGGTGTTGGTGTTATTCAACATTGCTGTTGCACTTGAAATGTTAATTGTTGGTATATTAATTAAAGAGCCAGGTGCTTCTACCATGGTTGGTGTTTTGTTGTTGTTGATGTCTTTGCTATTTGCAGGGTTATTCATCAATAGTGATGATTTGAACGGAGAAATCAAATGGTTAGAATGGATTTCG
The DNA here is from genome assembly GCA_030557875.1 of Candida neerlandica. Taxonomy (NCBI): domain Eukaryota; kingdom Fungi; phylum Ascomycota; class Pichiomycetes; order Serinales; family Debaryomycetaceae; genus Candida; species Candida neerlandica. The sequence continues at coordinate 64,279 of JANIWD010000005.1, read as the reverse complement.
GTTTTCCATTATGCATATGAGTCATTATCCATCAATGAAGTCAAAGATTTGATCTTGAGAGAAAAGAAGTATGGATTGTCAATTGAAGTTCCAGGTGCAGTAATTTTGAGTACATTTGGTTTCGATGTTGGTGCATTCTGGAAGGATGTATGCTTCTTGGGAGGCTTATCCACTATAGTTTTAATCATGGGATATATTTTCTTGTTTTATTTCACAATTGAAAGAAGATAAAGCAGTTGATATAAGCAAATATTATATATATATATTAAACCGAAGAAAAAGCAAAGAGAAAATGCAAGAAAGCAAAAATAATGTGTTGTAAACTTGTACGAAATATCTAATAAACGTTTTCATATTAATTAGTTAATTAATTTAATTTAATTTAATTGTTGCTCATCATAATCAGCTGGAATATCTGTTGTTTCAAATCATTTAAATCCAAATCTTTCTTATCGATATCAAATTCAAATTCTTCCACCGGAATAGGCAGGGTTACAGGTTCATCGGATGGATCATGATATGCTGCCAAATAAGGATGTTCTAATGCTTCTTGTACCGAAATTCTCTTTGCCGGGTCAAAAACCAACAATTTTTCCAACAAATCAATTGCCAATGGATTAACTGTTTCTCTTGCTCTAACTTTGATTCTTCTATAAGGATGATTATCGATAAAGTCAGCAAGATCGATCTTGACTCTGTATGGTAATGATCGGATGAATTTTTGTGCTCTTTCAGATTTAATAATCTTAAGATCTTCTTCAGTTGGAGTTCCCAACACCTCAAAAATTAATCGTAATTGATTTATATAATCCGTACCTGGGAATAATGCCTTATATGTTAAAAGTTCAGCCAAAATACAACCCATTGACCAAAGGTCAATTGCAGTAGAATAATTAGAAGCACTTAACATGATTTCCGGAGCTCGGTACCATCGGGTAGCTACATATTCCGTCAACATAGAAATTCTGGGCAGTTCATCCAAATTATAATGTTTGGCATCTAATCTTGCCAATCCAAAATCACATATCTTGAGATCACATTGTTCATTGACCAAAATATTTGATGGCTTTAAATCACGATGAATCACTTTGGCGCTGTGCATTAATTTCAACCCTTTGAGGATCTGATATGTGAAATATTGAACATGTTGATCACTCAATACATGGGTATGGATGATATTGTGTAAATCCAGCGGCATATACTCTTGGATAAGGTATACTTCATTGAAATTATCATAGTTCAATGGTTTTTGAACGTCATATAATCGGATTATATTCTCATGGTATTTGAATTTATTCAATAACTTGATTTCTCGCAAAGTACGGAGACAAAATAGTGGTCTTTCAAAGGGTTCTATTTTCTTGATGGCTACTTTGGTTCCCGTTGGAACATGTACCGCCATGGCGACAATTCCATATGCACCTTCACCTAATATTTTCACAACTTTGAAATTCTGAGAAACGTTGAAAACAATCTGACGAGTCTCTCTAACCTCTGGAAGTCTAGCCATGGTTCTTGTTGATAAGGAATGATATAAGCAGTTCTAGTGATATGGAAAAAAATCAGAATAGAAGAATTTTCCTTATATATTTAAATCATGGCTATTTCTTTCAAATCCGGAAATATTTTCACATTGAGTTAATTTTTAACATGATGCAAGAAACTTTTTTTTTTCAGTGTTGCAAAATGCGACACTAAGAAGAAGAACAATACTATTAAGCACTTACTAACAGAAAAAAAACTCTCACACACAAGTGCTTGTTTCAGATTTAAAGTTTGAAACACACTAAGATTATATTGAAACAGATGACTATAAGTTTATATGTCTATATATCTAAACCAATTTACAAACAAAAATTTACAAAACAAAAAAAAAGTCTAAACTTGGGATGTCCTTTCAATTAAATCCACAATTTGTTGCTTATTGGGCCAGAAACCCCAACCCAACTGCAAGGATTGATGAAGTCTCACTTTAAGCTTGTCGGCAAATGTCCAAACCAAGCCCGGATCTTTCAAGAATCCTCTACCAATTAATACCAAATCAAATACTCCTTCCTCTAAATATCTATTATCTTGTTCGGGATCTTGCTCATACCCACCAACTGAACTGACCAATAACTTATCACCTACATGTTTCTTAATGGCACGGGATAAAGGAAGATGAATTGGTTCCCTGTTCTTTTTGGAAATTCCGGATCTTGGAGGTTGTCTGTAATCATTCCCGCCAGACGAAACATCAAGTAAATCAATTCCCTTTTCAATCAATATGTCAGCCAATTTTATGGAATCATCGATTGTCCAAGCCTCTGGATCTGGACTGTTTTCAGTTGCGGAAATTCTAAGGAAAACAGGGGTACCCTCTGGAATGTTAGATTTGACACTATCAATCACTTCTTTCAAGAATCTGGTTCTATTTTCGAAACTACCACCATATTCATCTGTTCTTTTGTTGGAAATTGGACTATAGAATTCGTTGATAAGATAACCATGGGCACCATGAATCTCGATAACATCAAATCCACTAATCTCTACTGCTCTTCTGGAAGCTTCGCCAAAGTCGTTAATAATACGTTTAATATCATCTTTTGTCAATTCATGAGGAATTGGGAAATTCCCGTGGGGTCTAAATGGGACTTCAGATGGAGCCACAATCTTATCTGGAAATCCACCTACGGACTCGTCAGCAATTTGTTCCAAATGCAAAAACAATGGTTGTCCTGAAGCTTTTCTACCACCATGATTAATTTGAATAGCAATTAATTGCTTTTGGGAATGGGCATAATCGACTATTGGTTTCAATTTTTTAGCCTGTTCATCTGTCCAAATACCCAAATCATGTGGTGATAAAGCTGCTTCAGGGGAAACAGCAGCACTTTCAACAATAGTAATCCCTGGACCACGAGTCACAAGAGCACCATAGTGAATCAAATGATACGGAGTTGCTTCGAAATTCTTATCAGCAGAGTATTGGCACATTGGACTGACACCAATTCTATTTTGCAAGGTGAGTTTACCAATCTTCAATGGTTGGAAGATCTTTGGAGCAACTTGGTCCGGACTTTCTTGGTAAAAAGTACCTGCTCTAATTGGTTGTTCAGGGGTATAGTATGGAACTTCTGGAGCGCCTTTAATCTCGTCTGATGGTTTTACTTCGTATGATACTGTCATGATTTATGTTTTAACCAGATTACTTGATCAATTGTTGTATACCTTTCTGTAATTAATTGGGAAATTGTTGTGATAACTTTCGGGACAATTCTTGAGGATTTTCCAATCTTTAAATACTAATATTTGCTTATTAATGATCATGCCATAGTTCTTTCCATCAATGTAGGGGGTACTGCATAGTCAAATTTCCGAGAAAAAAAACTGTGAACAAAGGAGTCGGAAAGGTACCGGTGAGCAATCTTAACCAATTCCGATAGGTATGCTCATTACTGTTTATACCAACTCCATCACTAGAAAAGAATAGAATCTTTCACTTTGTGATACATATCTTCAATGGATAACGATATAGTAGGTCCAAAGATGGTGATGTGTATAACATGACGTGCTTTATGTGCTGTGTGGTGATGGAGGAGCAAACTGGATCTTCTCTCTCCCCCGCCCCCACCCACAATGCTTAGTAATTCACGCGGAAACTTGGGGTGGATGGATTCCCAAACAAGGTAATTGCGGAAGCCGAGTACATCATTATTGAAGCCGTACCAGTTTGGTAAGGACGTGTAAGATGTCGTAGTATTGCGCTGCAGGTTCCTGCCACAGAGATCGATACCTAATAGTAGAAGAAGGCAAGCAAGAACATTTTCATATGGAGTGTGATACAGCAAACAATTTTTTTCCCTGTATTGTAAAATGCTGCACGAACAAAATAAGAGATATACTTGTATTGAAACAGAAGACTAGAAGTTTACAAGTTTATGTATCTCTATATCTAAACAGATTAACAAAAACTAGCAACATAAAATGTCTAAAAGTGGGAAGTTCTATCAATTAAATCCACAATTTGTTGCTTGTTAGGCCAGAAACCCCAACCCAACTGCAACGATTGATAAAGTCTCACGTTAAGGGTGTCAGCAAAAGTCCAAACCAAGCCCGGATCTTTCAAGAATCCTCTACCAATTAATACCAAATCAAAGACTCCTTCTTCTAAATACTTATTATCTTGTTCAGGATCACGTTGGTATCCACCGACTGAACTGACCAATAACTTATCACCTACATGCTCTTTGATAGCGCGCGACAATGGAAGGTGAAGCGGTTCCCTCTTATGCTTGGCAAGTCCGGATCTTGAAGGTTGTCTGTAATCATTCCCGCCAGACGAAACATCAACCAAATCAATTCCCTTTTCAATCAATATGTCCGCCAATTTTATGGAATCATCGATTGTCCAAGCCTCTGGATCTGGACTGTTTTCAGTTGCGGAAATTCTAAGGAAAACAGGGGTATCCTCTGGAATGTTAGATTTGACACTATCGATCACTTCTTTCAAGAATCTGGTTCTATTTTCGAAACTGCCACCATATTCATCTGTTCTTTTGTTGGAAATTGGACTATAGAACTCGTTGATAAGATAGCCATGGGCACCATGAATCTCGATAACATCAAATCCACTGATCTCTACTGCTCTTCTAGCAGCTTCGCCAAAGGCATTGATGATACTTTTGATATGAGTTTTGGTCAACTCGTTAGGTGTTGGATAATTCCCGTGGGGTCTAAATTGGATTGCAGATGGTGCTACGGTTTTATCTGGGAACCCACCAACCGACTCATCAGCAATTTGTTCCAAATGTAAGAATTGTGGTTGAGCAGAAGCTTTTCTACCAGCGTGGTTGAGTTGAATAGCAATTAGTTGTTTTTGGGAATGGGCATAATCGACTATTGGTTTCAATTTTTTAGCCTGTTCATCTGTCCAAATACCCAAATCGTGTGGTGACAGGGGTCCATCTGGAGAAACAGCAGTGCTTTCAATGATAGTAATCCCTGGACCACGAGTCACAAGAGCACCATAGTGAATCAAATGATACGGAGTTGCTTCGAAATTCTTATCAGCAGAGTATTGGCACATTGGACTGACACCAATTCTATTTTGCAAGGTGAGTTTACCAATCTTCAATGGTTGGAAGATCTTTGGAGCAACTTGGTCAGGACTTTCTTGGTAAAAAGAACCTGCTCTAATTGGTTGTTCAGGGGTATAGTATGGAACTTCTGGAGCGCCTTTAATCTCGTCTGATGGTTTTACTTCGTATGATACTGTCATGATTTATGTTTTTCTGTGGTTAATTGAGTGACTGTAGGTATAATTCTTGAGGATTTTCAATGCTTTAAATACTAATATTTGCATACTAACTATCTTTCTGCGTATCTTTTCATCTTTGCTGGAGTACTATTCAGTCAGATTTTTCTGTCGAAAATAAACTATGGTCAAGAGGTCGGAAAGGTACCGATTTATTTCTTTTTTTTTGTTAGAAATCTCGGGTAGCAATCTTAACAAATGCGATTTTGCATTTTTTTCGCAAACTCTATAACTAAAAAGGCATAGATTCAGATAGAAGATGCTCGTGCATTAAATTATTTATAGTCTATAGGTAATGATATGGTATATCCGAAGACTTTTTAGTACGCAAAATGAGGTGATTTATGTAATTTGATGACTGAATCCTATTATCTAAAAATTAGTAATCTAAGCGAAGATCCAAGTAACTACAAAGATTGAGTACATCGTAATTGGAGCCGTACAAGATCGGAAGATCTTTGAGATGCAAACGTATCGCGCTTTTGTCTCTGGTCACAGGGGATAGGAACCTAACACGGAAAAGATGATAACTCTATACTTATGGATGCAAAGAAACCACGAATTTGTTATTATATTCTTCAAGTAAAATACTAATTTACTACTGAATTATTGTTAGCAGATGATATGTAATTCAATTATTTTGTATTATATTATCTTTAAAGCAATTTAAAAAAGATTGATAAATAAGAAGTTTTATTATATTGGAGCACATTCACACACAGTTTTATTTTTAACAACATTTTTCCTCCAAATTATAATGAAAATCATGATAGATATATTGAAAACAAATGAAGAATTTAAACGGTGTGTTTTATTATATATACTGTAAAATAGTCTTTGACAATAACCACTTTTATAAGAATAGGGAAGTAACAGCAAAAACATATATAAATCATCGAATAAGGGAGGTCATGTTAATTTGTGTTTTGTACGTTATAAAGAGCTGCAATCTACCAAAATTTCACGAATAAGGCAACTTGTCCGAGTGGTTAAGGAGAAAGATTAGAAATCTTTTGGGCTTTGCCCGCGCAGGTTCGAATCCTGCAGTTGTCGTTATATTTTTAATTCAATTTTTTTACGTGTGTTAATTCTATTATGTGTAGTTGGTCTTGTTTACCGGAAGCATGCAAGTGAGGGAGAGAGTGTTTGTTTATCCGTACCGCAAGTTTCAGGGTAACGAACCACAAAAGGGTGGGGGTAGTTAGAACTTATTAATTGGCTGGCGTGATTTTTTTTTTTTTTTGCGGTGTGATGGACTGCATAGTGGCATAGAGAGGAATGATGTTAGGTGAGATTGCATCACACGTTGTTTTATTCAAATGAGTGAACTTAACCATTCTCTTGAGATTTCCTTTTTTTAAACATTCAAATTCCAAGTTCGTAATATATGCAAACATGTGGTCGCCGTCTTGGTTATGCATCTAATTGAGTGGAATGGCGTGGAGGAGATCATAAATTAATGATTGATAATCAACATGAAATAGGAGAGCTACGACATTTGTATTGGATTGGTTATTACATGCGTGACATTTTTCTCTAACAATTTTTTTTTTTTTCGCTTGTGTTTTTTTTCTGTGTTAGCTTTGTTTTTAGTATTACATCAGCCTCTGGGGTTAAATACATCTAAATACATAAAACTTTGAGGGGTGATACGACATTTCCCTTTGAACAAATTACCAAATAATTGATTGTTTTTCTCCCTCACTCTCTCTCTCACTTTCTAAGTTTTCCCTCTTTTACATACAACAATAGATTTCTTTCTTTTATCAATTTCTTTTAACATTCTTCTGCCTCTTGTTCTTTTTTTTTTTTTTTTTTAATTAGTTTATTTTATTTTTACCAATAAAAATACAATTATCTTTGCTCTACACTATTTTTACTTCCTACCAATTCAGCCTTATCCATATTATTTGTTTTTGTTGCTAGATTTCTTGATTCATTTAATTTCAATCTAGTTCTATTTCCCATAATCAACTACAGTCACTAATCCAAACCTGCCAAGAATCAAGAATCATTTATCAGTCGCAAAAGAAAAATGGCACCAACTGGAAATTCTAATCCAATAGATATACCAGCTTCAGCGTCGCCCAAGCAACTGTTTCCTTCAAGTACCTCTCCAGCAACTCCCACTTCCAAATCAAAGCCACAATTGGAAATGGAGAAAATGAGAGACATACTTGAAGAGGAGGCCAACTTGTATACCAAAGGTGTTACCAACAATGATGTCGATTGGTTTATTAGAGATTCCAAGATCGATCCAAATGTCGATATAACACAAAGCAACACAACCTCCAAAGAACAAACACCAACTACACCAATACCGACACCCTCTCCAGCAACACACCTCACAGCTACAATTTCCAATTCAAATGACAACTATACCAGCAAAACGAAACCTTCTATTGCTCCGATTCAAGAAGAAAACATTGCTTCTGTTTCTTCACCACCACAACATGGTCGTCGTGCAAGTCAACCAGCGTATGAGCGACCAAGAAGACGAAGCAGTACTTCTGCCGTTGGTGGTGGTCTTTTTTCCAAATTGAAGAGTAAGTTTCGTAAAGAAGTCGCTCCACCAGAACCACCAGCACCACCGGTGGTGCACAAAAAACCGCAACCTGCCCCACCTCCAACCCAACCAACTCCCGGAATTTTCAAAACTGGCTATGACATGAACGTCACTAAAAAGGAGGAAGCCAGTGACAATTCAAGTATAGATTCATTATCCTACTCACCACCAAGGGTCTCTAACATCACGGCTAATAAGTTGCGCAAAACTATGTCCACCCCAGTTTACACTCACGACACTTCAGATCCTAGATTAGAAGAGTATATCAAATTCTACCAAAGAAAAGATAGTCGCAGACCTTCTGTCGCATCAAACCATTCAAATGGAAAAGACGAACCATTACCATCCGCTTTAGTCAATGGATTTGAAGGTGTCAACTATAACAAACCAAAAGAGACATCAGAGCCAAGTTCGACTGGAAAGCTTTCTGGTTTTTTGAAGCGAAGAGCTAGCACAGCAACAAAATATAGCGATTCAAATCCGTCAATACCTGCAACCCCATCATCTCGACAAGGCACTCCTCAAGCTTCCATTTCTAAGTCTGTCTTGGATTCCAATCCAAGTTTCAAAGGGTTAAAACCATTGAAAAGAGTGGCCTTCCATTCTTCAACATTTTTGATTGACCCCCCACAGCAAATTCCTTCTAGAACTCCAAGAAAGGGTAATGTAGAAGTATTACCAAACGGGACTGTGAATATTCGTCCTCTTACAGAGGAAGAAAAAATTGAAGTGGAAAAATCTCAACGAGGTTGCGGAGGTGGTATTATTGTTGGTGGTACTGGTGCTTTAAATTATGTCAAAAAGGATGCCGGTCCACCTAAACCAACCGCTGACTGCGATGAAGGGGAAGGATCAGGAGATGCAGATGATGAGAGCCTGGGTAGTACAACCATAGACGAGACAGATGAAAATGAACCTGCCGTCGATAGCCATGCCAAGACATTAACTATAGATAAACCAATGATTCATCACCAACCAGTTAGCTACTCGGCACCGGTAAAGAAAATGGCCCTTGATACCATGTATTCACGTTGTTGCCATTTGCGAGAAATCCTTCCAATTCCAGCAATTTTGAAACAGATCCCCAAAGGCTCTTTGGCTCCATTACCGGTTTTACAAATGCGTAACCCAACTCCAACAATGATTGAAATCCAATCATTTGCTGATTTTTTAAGAATCGCTCCTGTCATTTGTGTTTGTTTGGATGGAGTAAATTTATCTGTTGAACAGTTCAAGATTTTACTTTCAGCAATGAGTGCCAAAAAGCAATTAGAAAAACTCAGTTTGAGAAACACTCCTCTCAATCAAGAAGGTTGGTCTTTGCTTTGTTGGTTTTTATCAAGAAACACGGTGTTGAACAAATTAGATATAACACAATGCCCATCATTATCTGTCAACATTCTTAAGAAGAAGAAAAAGAAGACCGAGAGTAAATTTGATGAAAACTTGGTGAGAATGACCAGTAACAAAGAGAACCGATCCGATGTTGATTGGGAACTTTTTGTTGCGACATTGGTTGCCAGAGGAGGTATCGAAGAATTGATTTTAACTGGATGTTGTATTCGAGATATCGAAATTTTTGAGAAATTAATGTCATTAGCTGTTCTGAAACGTACTTCTAGATTAGGTTTGGCTTTCAACCAATTAACTCCTCGTCATATAAAAACCATTGTGGACAACTGGTTATTTAAGGACTTTGCAAGAGGGCTTGATATGGGTTACAATGATTTCCTGAGTGTCAATATGCTCAAACCCTTCATGGATTTCACAAGGCGTCCTGATTACGATGAAATAATATCCAAATCAACTTTGTCTTTCATGAGTTTAAACTCTACCAATTCAAGCTTCAATGATACATTTAAAGAAATTGCTGAACGAGTTTTATTGAAGTTACCGAACTTGAAATATCTTGATTTTTCCAATAACCAAAGATTATTTGGAATCTTTGGTAAGAATGAAGGCACCAAAGCTGAACCTAGCGAAGAAGCGAGCGTGTCCTACTTTATATCCAAGCTTCCTCTATTCCCAAAATTAATCAGACTTCATTTGGAAAACGAAAACTTTAGTCAGTCGTCGGTACTTCAAATAGCAGAAATCTTACCATTCTGCCATAATTTGGGTTATTTCTCCATATTAGGGAGTAAGCTTGACACAACTTGTGCCAGTGCATTGGTCAATGCTGTTAAGAACTCGAAGTCGTTGATTAATGTTGAATGTGATAATGATGATTTGCCAAGTATTTTTAAAGAAAGAATTGGTTTGTATACTATGAGAAATATGGAGAAGGTGTTGTACTCTGCAAAGAAACCAGATGAAAAAGAACCACTTTTGATGCAAGGTTCAGAATCAGAATCACTTACAGAACAGTTGCAATCAGTTCTTGCCTTGAAAGCAGACAAGAAACTTGATTTAAAACAACCAGAAATTGTCAAATTTGTGAATCGTGCCAAATCGATTCGTCATCAATTAAAACAGGCTATCAATGAATTGTTGAAATTACAATTGAAGAACAAATTAGAATTGGATGGAAAAGAGACCTTGATTAGACTTCTTTTTATTGATTCAAGTATTGAAAAGGGATTACAATTGATTGATCCATCTTTGGTTGCTGATCAGAATAATAATCTTACATTGACCAATGTCATTGGTCCTCGTGAAGGTAACGAGGATCTGAACCTTCAATTGGAACACACAGATTCCCAAGAACCTGAATCTGCTGGTAGTGTATTTGCTAGTAGACCATTGACATTGTCAAGAAATGGCTCCAGAACCAGTTTAACGAACCTATCAAGAGAAGAAGGTTCAGTTTTGAAATTATCCAAACTTAGAGATTTCCATCGTCCTAGTGCACCATACCCAGATGCAGGTGATTTCCGTAAGAAATTGATGAGTTTTGAATTGTCCGATTTGGACAAAGTTATTGACTTTTTAAGTGATTTAAAAAGAGAAGGTGTTTCATTGGAGAAAGTTTTCCAAAGCGAAGACAGCACTATTCAAGGTGATCACGATTTCCTTAATATTGAAGAGATCAAAACCAAATTAGCCTCGTTGAAAATCGAGCAAATAGAGGATGTTGATAAAGAGACAACAAAAGAGGAGATAGATGCCACTAGCAAAGAAAATGAGGATAATCGTGAGTCCTTAAATACCACATACGATCAGGTTTTAAATAACCTTACTAAATAGATTGCATTTTGTTTCTATGCCTTGTTTTATTCCGTTAACCATTTATTTTGATTTTTTATAGTTATTATAGACTTTTAATTATAATACATTTTTTTTTTATCTAAAAAACAACTCTCCCACCTGTTTATCTTATAATTTATATTTCATCTTCATCATCCGAATCTATCCTTTCAGGACGACTTCTACTTCCAACATTACCATCTTCATCATCTTCATCATCATCGGAATATTCTTCACCATCACCTCCATGATTCTCGGCTTCTTCAGCTAAATCTTCACATGCATCAATCCAATCACTATATATATCAACTGGTTGTGATAAAGCATGTATAGCAGTTTGGAATGATTGTCCACAAATTTTACAATGTAATTCTCCCAACAAGTTTTTTTTATCTATGGTACAAATCACCAGTTTTTCATGATTACAGAATAAACATGTAAATGTTGTATCTAATGTTTGTTTGATTTTCTTGGCTGGCTTACGAGAAGAAGATTTTCTTTTACCCATATTGATATGATATGTTTGATATTATCGGTGGTCGATGGGATGGGGGTTGATAGTGATGTTTTTGTTCAGTTTTTTTTGGAATTTATCAGTGTTTCTTTTTTTCTTTTTTTTTCAAAACCATGTCGAGTCGCAAAGTGTTGGATAAATGTCGCACGAATAACGACATTGGTTTGGGATAGTTTGAACCTTTGAACCCTTTGACATTAAGTTATGTTTTAGTAAACATATCAAGATTAGATTATGTGTATTAATTTTTGTCTTGATTATAGAATGTCTTGATTTTAATTGGAATTTTGTTTATAATGAATATCATTTGCGAATGGTAGATGAATAATAAAAGAGCTACTTTTAGTTACTACAATCCTACTCTCTAACTGAAACTTCAAGATCATAACCATAATACATATATTTCTTTTTCTTTTATCTATTTCAGTTTGCAAATAAAAAATATAACAAAAGTGCAACTAGAATGATGAGGAGTTGGTTTGCTTGCAAATAAGTCTCTCTCGAGTTTACCGATTTGTCAATACCATGAATATTCACAATCTCAGCCACTTCAGTATCCTTAACACAACCAGTATATTCCGGTTTTTCTTGCCTTTGCTCTTGCTCTTGCTCTTGCTCTTTATTCCCCTCTTCTTCTTGAAACGTTTGTAAATCTGCCGCACTTGCTTCATCATGCTCTATTTCATTGTCATCCACTATTTGAATATCATCTTTTGTATTGGCTGCTACTTGTTCCATAATTGGCGTCGTTTCAGTTGACCAATTCATATTAACCGTCACTTCCTCCTCTTTATTCACTATTTGTGTTCCATTATATTCTTCATCAAAAGAATAAGAATAAGAATCATCACCATCTTCTTCTTCATCTTCATCGTAATAAGCTAAGACAGATAAGACCCGCTCATCATCTTTTGCTCTCTGTATCTTATTCAAATGGAACTGATCTCTATAATTAAGCAAGTCATTATTAAAAACCAAAATTTCGTCTCTTATATTTTCAATCCTATCATTAATATTGTCATTATTTGTCATTAACATTGTCAACTCTTCCAAATCTGTACTGTTCTTTCGTTTCAATTCCGTCAAATCGGTTTCTAATAATCTGTATTGATTATCTAAACAGTCATGCCATAATTCCAATTCTCTCAATGCTAGTTTTATACTTGGTTTGGTACGATTATGGACAAACTGTCGTTCGTAAACATGAATATTAGTATCTTCTGGTAATGGTAAAGATTGACTTATCTCCATTAGTGTATTTGATTCGTCATATTCTTCTTCTTCTTCTTCTTCATGACATTCAGAAATTAATTCATTCAAAATATAATCACTATTGGAAGTTGGAATATTGTGTTTTTCTCTAGATGAACTTTTATTAAGCATTATATTATTGGACAAGTCCAATACTGGCAAGTCCCTTAGACTATTGCATATTATAGAAAATGCTTGTTCTTTGTTGACACTTTCCATAAATTCACATTCTTGCGCAATTCGACATTTTATGAGGAAATCATTATTCATAAAAACATCATCAGTAGATTTTGAATCCAGTAATTCAATCTCCAAGTGTTTTAACAATCTGAATAATTCATGTGCAGGGATGTGTTCTTCATTGGTTGTTAATGACCACACATAATCAAATATAGATATTTTCTGCTGCGGTTGTGGAGTTGATGTTGCTACAGTGTATTGATCTTCTGATGAAGTAGGTGTTGTTGGGGTGGGGGTGGTTGGATCTCTTGATACTCTTGGGATCTTACTCTTTATAGGTGTTGTTGTTGGTGACAAGTATGTAGTAGTCATATAACTTGGAGGGGAGGGGAAGGGGATCTATGAGAAGGAATGCAAGAGAAGCAGGGAAAAAAAAAGTTGGGTATTTCAATGATACTTATATTCACCTAAAAAAAAAATACGAAACTGATAGTGTGAGTGTGTGTACGTGGCTAGATGGGATAAATCATCTAGAACCAATACAAATCATAGTTCTTTTTCAAAACAAATAATAATGCTGGCGATGAGATGTAATTTATTACTGAAAGAGTATATATATTTATGCTGGTTAGGTGAACACTTGCATTTAAGCAAATCATATTACTAAATATAGAAAAGATCTACAACAATAAAACAACTGTTAGGGTCTCACGTTTGACGGGGACTAAATTTAGCATTTCCGCAGTGCCATTTTCCGTCACTAAGAAATATTAATAAAAAAAAACAGCGTTGTTGGGTACACAAATAGAAGGAAACAGAGCAGAACATCACGTCATCTAACATCAACCTCGTGCTGTAAACGAATACACACTGTTGTTAGAGAAGCAATGGCGATCAATATACTACCATAGGTCTGATGATTTTCACTTAATAAACATATATATTTCCCGGAAATAAAAGAGACTAAATAATAATCAGTATACAAATAAACAACGTAGGATACCACAATTCACTAAATCTCGACGAATAAACACAAATACAAAATATTCCAAATAAAAAACTAATATACACTAAAAGATTGTCAAACACAGACCAATCTTGGAAGAAAACATTTAACTCTAGTAACGATAGTAATAATTATCTCTATCATACGAGTAACTAGAATAACCTCTTGATTTTGGAGATCTTGGTCGATCATAGTCATAAACACCATAACCACCTCTGGAGTGATATTCATCATTATAGCTTCTTGGGTAAGATCTAGAATATGAAGAATACCCATGTTCATTACCAGGTGGAGGTGGAGGTGGTGGACCATAACCTGGACGATCGTAATCACCATGTGGAGGTGGTGGAGGAGGTGGTGGTGGACCATAACCAGGACGACCGTAATCACCGTGTGGAGGAGGAGGAGGAGGAGGTGGTGGAGGTGGTGGTGGGCCATATCCTGGATGGCCATAGTCGCCATGTGGAGGAGGTGGTGGAGGAGGAGGAGGTGGAGGTGGATAGCTACCAGGATAACCAAATGCTGGTGGAGGAGGAGGTGGTGGTGGGGGATACCAACCATATCCTGGGTAACCTCCAAATGGTGGAGGTGGAGGTGGTGGTGGTGGAGGATAGTGGTGACGTGGATCACGATCATGAGGAGGGTGATGAGGTGGTTTATCACCGTGATCACCTCTCTTTGGCTTATCATGCTTCTTCTTCTTCTTCTTATCATCTCCATCTTTTGGATCTCTAGGTGGAGCAGGACGTGGGTCGGTATCGTCATTATCGTCATCAGAGTCATCAATATTCCTTTCGATATCTTCATTTGGAGTTTCAAGTTCATCATCATCAGTTTCAGATGATTCTATTTCTTCAAATCTATCTTCATATTTGTCATCGTGATGGTGAGAATGAGCATGTCCACGATGATGAGCATGAGGGTGAGGTTGATGATGACCATGATGATGGTCATGGTCATGGGGATGGTGTGGTGGTGGTCTGTGTGTATCATCGGATAACCCATTTCTTTTCAAATAAATTCTAACAACTTCATCATCGATGTAAATACCTTCAACGTCTTCAGCACCAATCTCGGTTCTTCTCTTCTTATTACCAACAAGATCTGAACTTGCCATTGTCGTCGTTTGTTGATGATCTTAAAAAAATATAAAATAGGGAAACGTGATAAAAATTTACAAGGTAAATCTATGTCCCTTTTATATTCGATTTTCTCTGTTGTACATTCAGATTATCTCGTTTCATCCCCTTTAATTTCCTTTAATTTATTTAGCAAGGCTTAAAATACATTTCCTAATTTTTTTTTTGGTTGATTTTCGTTGGATGATATCATCCTGCAAAAATTTTTAAATCCCGCATGACGTTCAAAACCCAACACTACCTATTCGGCTTTTGAAAATTTCAGAACAATGGAATTTTCGCATTTAAATGGCGAACTAAAAAATTTCTCAGAATGCCGGGATTCCGGGGAAGAAGGACGGCGAGGGGGGAGGAAGGGAATTGAATTTCAAATGCGCATAACCGGGAATAACAATTAACGTACACAAAAAAGTATATGAATGACCAACTGCTTGTACGACTCAAAATGTAACCTTAGAGGCTGAGAAAGAAAGGTTTGCCCCAATGTGGTCATCTATTTTTAACTTTTTTTACTCTTTTAATTTAAACCCGGTGACTAGATAGCAACTAACGCCATAAATGCCGATTTTGATAACCTTGTTACAATAAACCCCGAAATTTTAGCAAATCAGGAAAGAGAAACTAAGGACCGAAAAAGGGGATTAATTGAGAACGAAGGACCGAAAAAGGTAATTAATTGATTTACAGTTTTTTGTTTAATTAAGTTATATTCAATAGAATTAGTAAATATTTATTTATTCGGGCTTATTATCAATACCTTAAAATACACACTTTTAAAATGTAAACTATATTGACTACCTATATCCCTTTTTACCTTAAACAAAAGCGACCTGACTACTTACAACCCAATACATCAATGTATTCTCGATATTGTATACAAGTACTCTCTCTCTAAAAAGGACCGAATCTTGGTGGTGGAGGTGGAGGAGGTGGAAAAGGACGGTAATAACCCGGTGGAGGTGGAGGTGGTGGAGGAGGTGGTGGTGGGGGAGGATAGTAACTATGATAAGGTGGAGGGAATGGTGGTGGTGGAGGTGGTGGTCCACCATAATAATAACAATGTCTTGAAGAACGGGCACGATGAACAGCTGCACTATGAGTTGATCTCACTACCGCATGTGCAACAACAGCGGCTGCAGCGCTTTTCCTGTTATGATGATGATGGTGACGATGGTGATTATGTCTACTATGAACCATTATTATTGTTGATATATAAAGAAATTTATTTAATTAGATTTCAATCTTTTTGTATACCAATTATTTTTTTATTTCATCCAAGTGGATTGTCACATCTTTAAATACAACTTCTCAGACTTGTAACAAAGTATATTTCCAAGCCCATCAAAAGTCAAAACAGGTTAACTTAACTTCTTTACCCAACAACTCAGTCAGGTATCGTCTGAATAGAGCTCCCCCTACAGCGCCCTATTGTTTGCAACTAGCTTTTCAATATTTGGGTCACACACGACAGAGACACGAGACAACTGGTGTTGTTGCGACAAACAAAAACCTTAATCTCGGGCTCTCTTCAACCACAAGCAAACAAATTGATTAAAGTATAGGTATGTTTAATTAGTAAGGGGGAGGAGGGAGGAAGCAATGATGATAGTAATCTTTGAAATGGAGATCCCCAAATAGTAATATCTTTGTGGACAAAAAAAAGTTGGGGTTTTTGTCATGTGCCTATTGATCACGGTGAGCCGACATGACTGCGGTAAGTAGGCTTATCTTTCTAAAAACTTA
Source organism: Candida neerlandica (assembly GCA_030557875.1). Taxonomy (NCBI): domain Eukaryota; kingdom Fungi; phylum Ascomycota; class Pichiomycetes; order Serinales; family Debaryomycetaceae; genus Candida; species Candida neerlandica. The sequence goes on along the minus strand of JANIWD010000005.1, from coordinate 47,398 downwards.
AAGTCTTTTTATTATTATTCACACAGTTCAATTGTTAGGTATGACGTAATTCAAGGAATCCTTCATTTGAGAGAGAAAGAGAGAGAAAGGTTCGTTTTTTATTTCTTTTTTTTTTCGGTTTTAAAATTAGCAATTGTCACTTATCGAAACATGCAGACTCTAACAACAACGTTTGCGATTACATAAGCATTCCAATAGACGGTACAGATTAGCAAAAAAAAATTCGAGTCAATCAAAAATTGAACATTGCTACTACTCAGTTAATAATTCGTTTTTCAACCACAATGAATGTGTTTTCTTCCAATACGTATATAGTCAACATTTCTTGTCCCTGTCTCTTCCTTCCAATTGCAGCCAAAAAGAAAAAGGGAAAGGAAGGGAAAGGGACAAGAAAAAATGATAACGTGGGAAGAAGATGTGAAACGGTTTTATGAAGTAGAAGGGGAAGGTGGGATTCCATCTCTTATAAAAAACATGCACCTCTTATTGTTTCATGCTGGAGGGGGTAAAACAAAAACAAAAGGACATGTTCGTAGTTCTTTTTAGAGGAAACCTCAAATACGAACATGGGACAAAAGGTGTTTATCAAAGATGTGGATAAAATTGATAATATATGATAGTCGTAATCGTTGGTGGTACTAGTACTAACTGTCATGCTACAATACATTTGGCAAATAATAATAAACCTACAAGCTAATGTTATATGTTGTATACGCATAACGTGTATTCTCTAAGTTGTATGGGGACTTCTTTTATATTGCTTGCTATATATCTACAGATTTGTGCCGCATGTTCCAAAAATGATGCACATCTGTATGAAAAAATAATAATACACAATAAATAATAATAATAAAGAAGAAGCAAGTGATTATTGTTGTGCTGACAACATGCATTTTTCAGGTCAATTTCTCATACAAATCTTCTGTAGATCTTCTTTTTCGACTACTAAGATTGTGAATTGAGTCATGAAAATAAATTGAAAATAATGACATATACAAATATACACATACACACACAATTGCTAGACAATGGAATACGATAAATAATATTCGTCATAGTGCAAATGTTTTTTAATGATGAAACGGCTATTGAGGCGACAATTTTATACGTTTAGATTTTGTTGGATATTCAACACAAACTGGAAAAGGGGAAAATTTGCACCTAACAAAAATAAGTAAATAAATAAAAAAAAAGAAGACTCATTGATACTGAGTATGCATGCCAGTACCCACATTGCTGTAAGAACTATAAATATGAGTTCTGAAAACCATTGATTTTTTTTTTATTTGTTTCTACTTCTATTTCTTGTTCTTCAATTATCAAAATCATGTCCGAAAAATCTTACGCTAAATCCCATTCTTCAACTAAATCCCATTCTTCAACTAAATCCAAACCTTCTTCAACTAAATCCCATTCTTCTTCTACTACCAAATCAATTGACAAGAAACCTGATGCTAAGAAATCGAATTCCAAAAAACACAGAGGTAAAAAGTTACTCATTAAGATGCGAATTAAAAAGAAACCAGTTGAAAAGAAAAAGGTAAAGAAAGTGAAAAAGAAGGTTACGCGTTTGGATAATATTATTCAAGTATTAACTTCAATTGCATTTTTAACTATGTTTTGTTTCTACTTATATTGTTTAGCATTGAGATTTTCCACCATACTTTAATTTAATTTGATTTAATTTAATCATTTTGATTATTGTTCAAAATTCTCAAAATGAACAAAAACAAGTTAATTATATCAAGGTACAACGAGATACAAGCAATGATTTCATCATCCAAATGTAAAGTCTTCATAACATGTTGAGTATCAATGATGATATAGATGGAAAATACAGCTGCTCCAAGGAAACTGTAAATATTTTCCACTAAAGTCAGTTGCTGGGGGAAAAACATCATGATGAATCCCCATCCAATTAATCCCCAAAGTAACATTCCAACTGTACCTTGCCAACTGATAAAATCGTATTTAGTTTGGAAGGCAAAAAGCGTCAACCCAATAAATATAATCAACGTCAATAAAATAGCTTCAATCAAAATCGTACTATCAATAAACGCACATGCCACCCCTAATGTATAACTCTCACAAATTGTAAAACCTGCCAATAAGATTAAATTAACCGGATAAGATCTGGCCTTGTAGAATGCTCCAATCATAAACCCGATAGCCCCGATAAAGGCCACAATCAATAACCAAGTATTCGTGAGCGCCCAAATTTTAACTGAATCAGAAGATCTAATAATGAGTCCCATGACAACAGATCCCATTAATTGAATGGTTAACAACAGGTATACCTTTCTAATAAACAATTGACGTAATGGTAGTTCACATGATGCAACGGAAACTGAGTATTTAAAATCATCTGGGATATTGTCTCCATATTGACGTGCAGAAGTCCCCTCTTCTTGTGCAACTGGTGGGTAAGGAGCTTGTGCCTCTGAATCTTGTGGTAATGATGTATAGTTTGACATGTTTGTTGTCTAATGATAAAAAAGAAAAAAGAGAGAAAGGTAAAAACGGGTGATAACTTATACTTGCTCCTTATTTTTTATTTTGAGACATTGTGCGGTCGTGTATTTAGGACCATTTTTTTGCCTGCAAACTTCCTCGAAGGTTCTAGTTCAACCGGTCAAAAGTTCAACATTATCATCTGTTGAATTAGTTATAGTGTTAATAAATAAATAATATTGTAGTACTCATTTAATATTAAATTCAATAATTGTTAAAAGGAGTTTCTATAGTTAAATAGTCAACGTGTTTTTGATATGATTGATGGAATTTCCCGCGCTTCCTAAGTGCTGCTATGTAATATCGTTGTACATAGTGTGGATTACGCTACCAAAAATTGCTCCTAATATGAGGTTTTTAAATTTTATTAATAGTTAATTATCAGAATTACTAGAATGAATGGACAACTATAGATAGATACCATCAACCATGTAACTATGATACAACAATGATATATGATCAAGATATATATATATATATATATAATAAGAATACGAATATGTTACGGTCTATATCGTCTTGATACTATACTCACAATAGTTACCATGTAGTGCTATAGACTTTGCTAGATCCTTATATACATTACCTTTTTTTCCGCTTCCTTCGCATCTTCTACCACATATTCATAGGAATCTCATTCAGGATAAGTTGCAGTGTGATAGATAAAGATGAGTCAAGTATTATGTTGTAATTGGCAGTTTTTAGGATACTTCGTTTACAGTGTTTCTTATGGCATTAATCTTTATGCCAAAAGTTAATAATTACACTTGGTTTGATTTACAAATTATTGAGATAATGTTTAACATAATCAGACACACTCTTCATTAGTATTTGAAACTTAACAATTATAAGTATTTCCATTTTTTTGCAGCTTTATCACGTGTCACGTTAACTATTTAGCTATAAATAAAGAGAGAAACTCCTTTGTAACAATTATCATTCATAATTATGTAGAACAATTGTTGAACTCTTAACAACAACAACAATAATACCCCATAACTTAACTAATTGAATGACGTAATGCAATTCTTGTGTAAACATGAAGAATAAAACTGTGGAGATGAAACAAATCCATCAAAAAAAAAAGAAAGCAAAGAAAAAGAAAACAAAGGATAACAATAGAATACTAATACAATTCAATACTAAAAGCGGGAATAGAAATATATATCGTTTATATGCTTGATAAAGTAAAGTAAAAAAAAAAAATCATACCCCTTTACACGACCTTTAAAAAAAGTGGAGAATTTACAAAGATAAGATAGTTAGGGTGTGAACCACACCGTAAATGAACTTACATGACAACAACAACACCACAAGGTCTTCTACTTCGTGTCTACATGACGTAAATAGATAAGTGGAGATTTTTTTCATTCATTCATTCATCCCCTCAACTTCAATTCTCTTCAGTTCTTGTAAAAAAAAAAAGAAAAAAAACTTCTTCCATGTGGGTTATAGCCTACCTCGCTGTTATCTCTCTCCCCTTCTCTCTCTAATGGTCTAGACAATCCAATCTGCAACAAAAAGAAATCTAGATTTCGAGCACTGCCTGTTGTGGTAACACAATAACTAAAAAAAACGGTTTACATGGAAACAGTGGGAATGGGAATGGAATGGGAATCAAATCCCACACAAGAAACCGTGTCCCCCAAGTTTAACGGAACGGAACAACAAAAAAAAGAAAGGAAAAAGAAAAGTGTAGGGGTTACAACAGTTACAACAGCAGAAGGGGAAACCGTTTTTCACATTCTTGTCAAAAAAAATTTAAAAAAAAATAAAGTAAGACCTTGTAACTTTGAAATTGCAAATTCTGGAAAAATAAAAAAATACATAGTTAGCTATTAGCAAGAGAGATAGGTAGATATTCTCATGAACTCATTATCTCTGAAATCATTAATTATATTAACTAATTCTATAAAACCTGTATTAACCCCATAAACTAATTACAATATTATTATTATTATTATTATTAAATAAAAAAAAAAACATAACCCCCTTAACCAAACATAATCATAAAAAATGAATAAATAAATGATTGTATAAATGAATAAATAAATAAATTAAAAAAAATTAAATCATCATCAATGTAAAAATCTATTGGTCATTACTAAATCTTCTACCAAACTTGAATTTTTTCATTTTATTGAAATAAAGAACTGAATTATCCATAATTGAACCAATCGAAGACCCTCTTGAACTTGAACTGGTTGAATTATTTCTAGAATTATTTCGGGAATTATTCTTTGTTGTTATTCCATCAGAATGTTCTTCTTCTGATGAACTTTCAGTTGATGGAATTGTATAATAATCATAACCACCATATTGTTTAGTGTGATAGTGATGATGATGATGATGTGGATGTTGTATGTGATCATTATCACCACCTTCTTCTTCCCTCCCCTTGTGATTAATTGGAGATGTAATAGGAGAAACCTTTTCTATTGGACAAACATTGTCATCTGGAAACTTTGATTTGTGAGTACTAGTAGTAGTAGTTATGTTTAAAGAAAGTGAATGTTGTAATGATTGTCTTCTTTGATGTTGTGGATGTTGTAATTGTACTGTATGAGATGATTTTGATTGATACTCTTGAGGATGGTGGTGGTAGTTGTGATTATTATTGAGATTGTGAGTTTGATGTTGTTCTTGAATACGACGTTGATGTTCGATTTGTTCTAAACTTGAAGTTCTTCGTTTACACAAACAAGGTCTATAAGTGCATTCATGATATTGTTTGGTGAATTCTTTATATAAATTAATTAATAAATCATCATAAATTTGTTTTTTGCATTGGGATAAGACTTCAAAGTTAGGTAAATCAACCATTGTAAGTTGTGATTTTAAACTGGCAGGCATATTGATTTCCAAATCAGCATCAAATGTTAAATATTTATCATATATGTATTGCCAATTTTTAAGTAATGCAAATCTGGTGGCATCTTTCAATTGTAAATAGTTGTTAATGTCAATTATAAATTGTAAATTTTCTGAACAATGTCTTGAAATAAGGTAGGAATTGAAGGAAGATAATATATCATTGGATGGATTTAGTTTGGTACAAGTATCGATCAATTCATAAAGTGAAGGGAAATATCGTTGTAAATCATTAATAGTTGATGTTGATGATGATGAAGAAGTGGAACATGATCTAGTGTTGGCTCTATGTGTATTACTGATTGATGTAGTAGTAGTGGTGGTGGTGGGTATCACCTCAGAAGGATTAACCATAGTCGATATCATTGGTAATATAGTTTGATAAATTGTATTAGTGTGTGTATGTGTGTATGTATATATGTATATGAGTTCTGTCAAAATATGAATATAGCAAGAACAAGTAGAACAAGTAGTATAAGTAGTAAAAGTCAAAAATACGTGAGGTATTTTTTTATAGTTTGAATTTTGAAAGATGCTTATATTGATATCTTTATATACAAAGATGGATTGATTGAAAGAATTAGTAAGAGTAAGAGTAAGAGTAAGAGGGGGAGGGGGTGGTGTTGTACCAAAAACATACATACATACATACATACATACATACATACATACATAACATAACCACACTATTTTTTTTCTGTGTTTGTGTTTTGTTTGTCTCGCATAAAGAAAAGTTAGTTGGTAGTGCATATTATATCACATATTATAATACATATTATATTATAATACTTGTTATATTATTGTTGTCTTTGTGGTAATGATAATAAAATATATTTAATTGTAATAGTCAATGCATATTTGTGCAATAAACCAAAAACTGTTTAATATGCATTACATGTTTAACTGTTGTGTGTTGTGTTGTGTTGGTGGTAGTTTATTAACATGTTTCCTTTCCCACTCTCTTTGTGTAATACCAAAAATAAAAAAAAAAACGTTTTTCTTACTCAACCACATTTTGATATTTAGTTTTAGTTGCGGTAATTTTTTATTTTATTTTTCAATAGAAAAATGGGACCATTATACACGCAGGTTCAAACTTTTTTTTTGCTTTTTTATTTCACCCTTTTAATGTACCCTCTTCCCCCAACCGTCGTATTGCCAAAAATACCACCATTGCCATCGCCATATATATCAACAACTACATTACATCACTAATATCTTCTCCTCTATATCAACTGAAAACTAAACCCTCTCATGAATGGCTTGCTTTTTACTCCTCATTATCAAGTTTTCATTGTTCATCTTTGCATGAATACCTCTCTCTCTCTCTCTTTCTCTTTCTCTCCAAACAATCCCGCATTTCATTATCTCTGTTGTTATTGTTTAAACAATAGGAGTAGTGAATTAGATAGACTATCTATCAGTAACAACTCTTAATATAAAAAAATGCATGATTATAGGAAAACTGCACGACCAAAACCCACTCCATGCACGACTATTCTTTTCAAATTCTCCTCCGAGCCACTGTTTTTGGTACACTACTTACTCCACTTCTAACCAGTCTAATGATCTACATCGGTTTACGTCAAGATATAACTGTTTAAGATTGCTATAACTATTAGTATTACTGTTCCTTATCTTAGCAATGGTTATATTAAATCATTCTACATAAATACCCACGCAAAAACTTTTCGTTTTCTAACCAAACTATCGTTCATTTCTTTCTTTTCTATTGAGAGTAAAAAAAAACACCATAACGGTAATGTAACATCGTTGTCTGTTTACATCTGGCAGTTTTAGTTTATATTTTTTTTAGTTTTCAGTTTTTAATTTTTAGATTGTAATCTTTCTATTTTTTCATTTTTTTTTTTTTATTTATTTCGCAACTTGTCTTTGTGTACCTTTTTGTGCAGATAAGTGGTTGTGTATGTTCAAAAAAAAGATTATATTCTTTAAGTGGTTAAACTTTCTCCACTCGTTTTATTGTTCTTCTCATAGGGGAAAAAACTCGGTGATGTGATCAATCAATCAACATTGGTTGATTGACTTGACGGTCAATTTCTCCGATTACGCTTTAGAAGAAAAATATTCTAATTTGTTCTTGATTCTTCTGATTTTTTTGATTTCATTTGATTCTTTCATTTTCTTGTAAATACCCTTTTTATTTACTCTCAAATTAAACTATCCTTTTCTTTAAAAAAAAAAAAACAATGCTTAACGTAACATGGGACCCAACATTACACGAGCGTCAGAGTATACCTTTAACGGTTATTTGAAAGTCCACACGCATTTTCATCCTCACATCAAATTTTTTTCCTGCATTTGACCAATTTGTGAAAAAAGAATGCACAGATAAACTTGTGGTGAAAAAACCCCCTCTTAAAATTTACTCTGTAGAGTGAAAAATTTTTCTGTCGTTTCATTAGAGTATTTTGTGTAAATTTACTATAGAGAGGTAATTAACATCTCCTCCTCTCGAATAGAAAGATAGATAAGAGCATAGTACAAAAAGCAGTCATACCAAAATTTATATTGCACCAAGGCAACTCTTGATGGGTCGAACCACAATCAATCTGCATTTAAAAAAAAAAAACAAATGATCAATTGCATTAGGGATTGGATTGGAGCAGACTGTACTGAACTAGCCTGAACAGGACTAGACTTGACTAGACTTGCCACATTAATCAGGAGATACCCCCAGGATATACGCCCTTGAAAACGGTTTCCCTAAACTTTTCTTTTTTTTTTCCTTTTGTCATTATTGCTTTCATAACCAGTAGATGTACTAAAAAAATATATACGTGCATACATCATACATGATACATAATATCTTGTGGTTTCCTTAAGGTTACATATTATATTGTTGTACCGAATCTATCTTTCTTTCTTTTTTAATTTTTATTTTCTTGGTTTTGGTTTTGGTTTTGGCATAGAACCAAGATTGTGTAATAAAAGAGGAGAAGTAGGGCTGGAGTATGCTTCTTTCTTGAACCCAAATACCAAGTTTGCTTCCAAATTGAAAACAAAAAAAAATTATTAATCCTTCCCATTTACAAAAAAATAAAACTATGGGACTCATTAAAAAATTAATTACCAGTTGAATGAAAATAATTTGAGATCTTAACAACATTAAGAGCAATGTTCCTATTTATTTTTTCTTTGTTCTTTTGTTGTTGTTATTGTTTCCTTCATCGTACAATTCGGTCTACAATTCTAGTGAACTATTTTTTTTTTTTTTTTTGGACTGTCGTACCAACTAAAAAAAATTGAGACCGAGAGGGCGAGAGAACGACAGACAGAGTGGGGAGAGGAATAAAATAAAATATAATCCCCTAACATTAGTCTTGTCTTGACCACGTAGACGGAGGAGGCGCGAAGATACTCTCAGATTCTCGACCCATCAATTCCTTTAACACCCCCAATTTCCTTGAACGATCCATCCATCATGCGGCATATACGGCCGTTTTTTTTATTCTTACTTATGTAAATGTTAAGCCCTTGTAAGTTTGCGAGTAACACCACGAGGTTGAGGGCGAGAGTTAGGACGAGAAAGAGGATTCTTCAATGTAACCGGTCTCGGGTAAAAATGCTCAACAATTACAAAAACACAACTCTGTCATCCATGTTTAAACATACGGTTACGTGCAGTGCATAAAGGCCGTTCTCTAACCATCCTTTTTTGAATAAATGTGCAGCTTCAGTCATCAGTCTTTAAGCATATTCGCTTAGATGGAGGGGGATTACCACATCAGGGAACAACAACCAAAAAAAAAAAATAAAAATTTGTTGTTCCACAAAAAAATCGTGGAATTTGTTTTCCGCTGCCTGATTTCTAGATTCATTCGCTCCCTCGCTCCCTCCAAGAACAGTTTCGGAAATACATTTCCATAATTTTTTGCTCTTTCCTTAGCAACAACTTATATCTCCGGTTATTACACTAAGATATATATCTAGTAATACCGATATATTTTGATGATGATGGTGAAGGAAGTGGGATGACAGGGATAAATAGGATAGGAGAGTTATTTCAAACCCCGTACCACATCTACCTATCTATCTATGTATATGTATATTTTATTTACTTGATTTTATTTATTATGTATTTATTTATTTCAATACGGGATCTTGATTTATTCTCCGTGTGGTATTTGACAAGTATTACATCTTTGGATTAATCCGCATCTCTGTTTGGGATACCGCGGAACTAGAGTACTCACACATTCTATATATATATGTTATATTATTTCAATTTTAGTTTTTGCTTTCAATTCGAATTTTAATTTTTGCTTTCAATTTTTTTTTGCATTTCCTATTTCCCATCATTAGTTAATACGGTTTTATATATCTGCACCCCTGTATACTTGCAGAATGTTTCAGTCTCCAGGGTTGCCACACACACACATAGCAATGCGACAGTAAAATCATTATGGAGAATTATGGGACGATTTTTTTTTATTTATTTATTTTCGAATGCATAAGTAAGCCACAGGTTTTTTTGGGTTTGAACGAGAGAGAATGGTAAGAAAAGGCTGAATGTATGTATGGGAAATAAGGAATAAGGAATCGGGAATAAACTATGTATTTACTTTTCTTACTTTAGGTTCAAATTTATTTCTTGTAGATTTTTTTCGGTTTCAATGATGTTTCAGAGTTTGATGTGATGTTAGTATAGGTTATAGCGAAGACAGACTTCATGAACACATTTAATACCCTCCCCTGCCTCCCTCCCTCCCTCCCTCACTCCCACAGAGAGAGCACATTTACTTCTCATCAAGAACACATTGTCGTCACAAGAACAGTACCAAGTACATCATGTAAACAACCAATCCACAACAACAACAATATATATCCTCTATTTCTACCAACTTTCCATCTTCTATGATCTCTTATCATCTATTAGCATGTTAAAAACCACATCTAATTGATTTTTTTTCTGTTTAATTACACACGCACTTATCTCGCTTCTCTTCTCTTTTTTTTTTTGCAACAACCATTGTCAAATCCAAAAACAGTAATTTCATTGATTCAATTCAATTAGTTTTTTTTTTACTAGTTCTCCTTGTAACATATTTAGAAAGTTAATTAAAAGAACCCAAATGAATACAAATATATATAAAAGACCAAACCATGTCTTTTTCCCTATAGCTTTTCCTTAATTCTGTTATTTTTTTATTATTATTTTGCAATCAACCGAATTAACAATTTGACAGATGAATAACACAACTTATTCTGGTTCTTCTGGTGATATCATCATCACCTACAATATCCCTGGTGTTGATGACCCAATTGAAGTACCATTTTATGTATTGGATAAATACCAACAAGAACAATCGAAAAATTCCTTGGTTATGGGAGTAACTATTGGAAGTAGTGCTGTATTATTGATTTTTTTAGTTGGTATTTTATATAAAACCAATAAATTTTCCAATTCCATTAGTGGTAAATCAAAGGAATTGTATAAGAATTTCTTATTTTATCTTAATTCATTAATTTTATTAATGGGTATAATTCGAGCTGGTTGTTTTTCCAATTATTTATTGGGGCCATTAAATTCCACAAGTTTTGCCTTTACTGGTTGGTATAGTTATGAATCCTTTGCTAGTTCCGATGCAGCAAATGGTTTCAGAGTTATTTTATTTGCTTTAATTGAAACTTCAATGGTTTTCCAAGTATTTGTTATGTTTAAAACACCAACGTTGAAAATATGGGGATATGTGGTTACGTTAATGTCCATGAGTTTAGGATTGGTTGTTGTTGCACTTCAAATTAATATAACGGTTTTATCGCATAGAAGATTTGAAAATACAATTAAACAAATTGATGATACTGGTATTTCTTCAATTTGGATGGATTTAGCAACGATTTTATTTTCCATTAGTGTTAATATCATGTCACTTTTATTAATTGGGAAATTGGTTCTTGCTATTAAAACAAGAAGATTCTTAGGATTAAGACAATTTGATAGTTTTCACATTTTATTAATTTGTTCCACCCAAACATTAATTATTCCATCCATTATCTTATGTGTTCATTATTTTGTTGGTTTACAAAACTCCGATGTCTTGTTGGTTAATATTAGTTTATTGTTGATTGGGTTAATGTTACCATTTAGTTCATTATGGGCCCAAACAGCAAATAATACACAATATATCAATACATCACCAAGTTTATCCTTTATATCTCGTGAATCAAATGGTAGATCAACATTACACAGTGCAATTGGTATTCAATCGGAAAAAAATTATACAATTACTAAATTGAATTCCGATGGTTCTTCTCCAATTACATTAAGAGATGATGCCAATTCGGTGATTTTGGAACAAACCAAACCCGTGTCTGGAATTGATGCTCAATTACCTCCTGATATTGAAAGAATCTTACGTGGCGATGATCATGATCATGATCATGATCATCATTATGGTGATGATGATAATGCAAGTAGAGATGATGGTTTTGTATCAACACAAGTCACAATTAGAAAGATTTAGATTTTTTTTTTTTTTTTTACTCTTTAGATAGGGTTTTTTGTACTTTCTTTATTTCGTTATATATATGTAGTAGTTTATTCTTATTCTTATTCTTATTCTTTTGATTACTATACTTGTGCGTAAATTTGCAACTTTATTAAATGACGTGACGTAATGTAATGGAACGGAGTGAGAGAAGTCAGAGAAATCTAAAAAAAAAAAAAACTACGTGAAGCCTGGCAGAGAAAAATAAAAAATAAAATTAATACACACTCCCATTGATCTGTTCTTATTTGCCTATATACTCCCCAACTATTCATCATGGTTGCTGATCCAGTACAAGCAACAGTTCAAACATTAAGGGACTTTTATCGTCAAGCAAATCATTTCATTGAAGATCAACAGGACAAAATTACCAACTCTTCATACTATGAAAAAGTAGTCAATTTCACCAAAGGCAAAGATCTCCCAGGTTTAATTGCTACGCCACCACCACCACATCCTCCACCACATCGTTTTGGATCTCTTCATTCACGAGTTTGGCATGATTTAATCCATAGTATATCCCATCATAAACTAAAATACGCATCTATTTTAACTGTTGGGTTAGGTATCACGGCTTATTACCTAACAACTCGATCTAATAAGCTGGGAGGAGGAAAAAGAAGAGTTCCTAAACTTTCCAATGGCGCACGTCGTGATGTTGTTTTAATTGTAGGTTCACCAACGGATCCATTAACCAGATCAATAGCTGTTGATTTTGAAAAAAGAGGTTTCATTGTTTATTTGACCTTGTTGGATACAAATGATGTTAAATATATTGAATCCAATCCAATCAGTAATGATTTAAATTATTTAAACTTTAATGATTCTAAAAATATGGATGATCATATTTTTGAATTCAATCAAATATTAAAAACACCAATTATTCCGTTCCCAAATGCCCATCCTCATTATTTACAATTAAAATCAGTGATTTTCACCCCGGGTTTACATTTCCCAGTTGGTCCAATTGAAAATATTGCCATTTCTTCATGGATAAAACTGAATGATAGATTACTCACCTATGTTAAATTACTTTCTTCAGGATTGATTCAAACTGTAAGATCACAAGATTCTAAAATTGTTCTTTTAAGTCCAAATATTGTTAGTTGTTTATCAATGCCATATTATGCTCCCGAAACTGTTTTCCAACAAAATTTGAAATCATTATTTACGGTATTAACAAGGGAATTGGCCAGTCAAGATATTTCTGTAACCCAAGTTAGATTAGGTAATTTACATTTACTGAATCAAAAATTAAGTTCCACTGCCAGAATTGAAAGTTTGGTGAATTCAGAAGTTAGAGCATGGACTTCAGAAATGAAAGATTTATACGGTAATGATTTTAGTAATGTTCAATTTAAAGCTAATCCTTTAAAATCAAGTGGCGGTAAAGGAACAAATTTAGTGGAATTGTATCATTTATTGTTTGATTTGATATATAGTAAAACATCCAATCCTTCTGTTATGTATTGTGGTACTGGGGCAAGAATTTATGATTGGATAGCTAAATTACTTCCTGAATCTTGGATTCAATGGTTGTTAAAATAGGGTTAAATTTTATTCAGGGTAAATGCACGTGACGTATTTTTTCTATCCTTAAGCACACGACCTCTTCTATTCAAACAATTTAAGAAATTGATGAGAACGAAAAAAAAAAATTCTTCCCTTTTCTCATTTCTTTTCTTTTCTTCTTTTTCTTTTTCTTTTTCTTCACGTCCATGATCAAAGATTTGTTGTCAAAGCTTACAAAAAGACATCATTGTATGTCAATATTTATTTTTGCTTTGGGGAAAGTCTCCTGTCACAATAGCGGAAACGCGATGGATTACAACACCATCTAAGGATATAATCCTACCCATTTTTTTCCTTTAAATGAATCGCAAGATGGGAACACAAACTTTGGGGGTCTCCACAATCTTATTTTGAAGCGTTATTACGTTTGGGATGAATAATTATCTGGAATTGTCATTGAATAAGTTGTTAATAGATTTGCTGATTTTGTTTGATTACTGACTTATAACAATAACGGGACGAAGCCAACCAACTTATGTTGAACTCTATTGATTTAATAAGACTATTTTGAAGGGGAATCAATTTTTGGAAAAGTTTTTTTTGAATACTTTGGTGAAATACTAATCTGTTTTTGGATTTTATCCTTTTTTAAGGCTCTGGTATTAATATCCTTGTATTTTGTTAACTATTTCGATTTATGGTAAACCCTAATAAGATTTAGAATTATAAAAAGTCGTTGATGATTTGACGTTTGTATGGAGTTTTTCAATTTTATTTTGATCAACTAGGCCGGTATCCCTAGGTTTTCTTACTAGATGCAATTTATTTGACAATTTTATTTTGTGACAGGATATATTTTTTTTATCACAATTCGGAGCTTCAAATTTGAGGTGAGATTCTATTAATAAGGATGTGCTTTTTTATATTTTGTGTTTTTGTTTTTGGAATATGGATGTTGGTGTGGATTTTTATCTTTTTGTGTTCATGAATTTTGGAATTTTTTTAAATTTCCTTCATGTTTATTTGTTTGATAACTTTTACTAGTTTTCAAATCTTTTTCGGCAATGGGGGCTTTGTGTCCTAAACGAAAGATATAACAAATGATCATAAATATGATTAACTCAATGGAGCTTATTCTTGATCTTATGGACGTCACCCCTATCTCCTTCCTTTTCCAAACCTGTTAAATCCTATTTGAGGGATTGTGTTATTCTGCATAGTCAAATATGCCAGGTTTTTCATTTTTCTTGTTTTATTTATGGTTTATTTTTTGATGAGATTTATCTATATAAAAAAAATGATATATTTCTAAATGATGAAACATCCAAGCAACATAGAGTCAAGCTCTGAAATTTTTTTACTTTGATATTCACTGTCTGGAAAGATGACAGGTTTATCGAAGCTGAAGAGAATTGCAATTATTTCTGATTATATTATATTATTTTTATTTTGTTTTTCAAATTTTTCAATATTTAAAACAAATCTTGATCAAAAATTTACTATAAATGGAATTATATAGAAATGAATATATGAATATATATATATAAATTATTAATAACTATTAAAATGATAAATTAATGATGATGGGATTAATACTAAATTATTCCTACTACTATATATGGAATTTAGCTAATGTTGATTTTTTTTTTTCTTCTTATGTTTTACTCTACTTTCCAATGACTTGTTAAACTATTACCACCACCTGAAGAAATATCATTACTCAGTAATTCAAGAGCATATAATATCAAAGTAGTTCCCATATTGATCCAATTCCAAAATTGCCATGGATGAACAATAATTTGAAATGTTTCTGGACTTGGATTATTCCATACTGGCCAAAGTCTTAATTCTGTTCCTAATTCCCCATTATAAGATAACATCAAATGAGTGTAAACAGCAATTATTAAACATGGAGTATAAGCATAAATGAGCCGTATTATAACTGAAGGTGGTTGATGATGAGGAGGTTTAAGACGGAATGATCTCTTTGATCTCAAATTTGGTTTCGAAGATATACCTGATGATGAGGATGTGGAGGAGGACGATGATGATGATGCTGGAGATGATGAAGGTGATTTAGGATCGGTCAAATGGGATAATGAAATGCTGGAAGGTTGTCGTGAGGTTGGTTGTGGAGTTTTAGGTGGAGTCACTGATGGATAGGAAATTGATTGATATAAACTTGGAATAATCTTAGTTGCAGCATAGAAAACTCCAATTCGATATGCCAAGTTGAGTAATAAAGGTAAAGTCAATGTTTGAATAGCCATGATTAAAAATTTCCATACTCCTTTGAATGAACTTGGTAATGTAGAAGCCAAAAATGGAACAACTTCTGATATAGGATTAAGAATTGAAGGAGGAATTTTTGGGATTTCTTTCTTTAAATTCTGAGTTGTCAAATTAAATAAATTGGATAATGCTTGTGTAGCACCTTCCGATAGTATTGGGAAAGTTTCATAAATACATTTAACAATATAAGCAAATAACAAAGATGATTCAATCATTGAACCTTTACCGCTGACAATTCCAAATAATCCCAAACCCAAGGTAGTTGTCAATAAGGATCCCAACAAGGATGCGCTAAACATATCAATGGTGAATGGTAAAACATAAATACGGTACAAGAAATAAAATGAAGCTGTAATAATTGATCCACTTCCAATAAGGGACAATATTAACCATGAATCGGATTTAAAAATAGTCAACCAATTCATTGTTTGACCAACGGCTTGTATTAACAACAAGGAACAAAACCCTTCCAAAATGGTAAATACCGGAGTGGAATTGATCAATAGAAGTTTCCAAACCATGATGGGATTAAATTTTGACTCGTTTGGTTTCACTGAATTGGTATAGTAACTTAGGAAATATGTCAACAAACTGGGTATAAAAAAATGTTGGCAATAGTAAACAATGGATATCCATTGGAAATAGCGTGTTCTTCGAGCGGCTATTCTAATTGTTGTTAGGATGAAATACATGACCAAAGTTGTCAAGGAAAATGCCAAACCACAATAAACACCTCCCACATCAAATGCGAGGGGTATGGTGAGGATGATATGACCTAGATAAACTGTGGAGAATATGCCTCTAATAGAGCGTGATATTGTTTTAAATAGGGACATCTTAAATTAAACACACATGAATCGTATTTTGATGATTGTTGTGATGGCGGTGGTGATGGTGGTATCAAATAAGGGAGAATGGAAGGAAGGAAGGAATGGATGGATGTATGAAGGGGGAAAAAAAGGACCAAAAAAAAAATGACAGGGAACCACAGGGAAGTTTCAATGAATAACTATGAATGTAATCTTAGTTCAAGTGATAATTGATGGGTTGTGTGGTGATACAGAATATGCCTTGTTTGGAGTCGATCTGTAAAGAGAAAAAAAAAACGTATCGTAAGAGTAATACAATTGTAGTAAAGTTTAAAGCAAAAAATAAAATAAAAAACACCTGTGATTTATTTCAATTATTTAATTTACAACAGAAAAATTTTCCCTTACGCAATACACAACTGTACTGGTTGTAAACTCACTCAAAGATAACGTGAGACTCTCCCACCACGCACTACCACTCTCTCCTACCACAACCACTACCACTCCCTCGGAGCGTGTGAGTGTTAAACAAGAGCGCGCGACAAGCAGAAGAAGAAAAAAAAAATTTTTTTCTTATATATTTTTTTTTAGTCCCACCCGTTTCAGGCCACGACGAATTAAGAACCACAACTTGGAATACTTGAAATTTCACAATGGGTGAAATGAAATGAAATGAAATGAAACGAGACAATGAATCAGGTCACAGAAGTTTCGTTTCATAGTAGATCTACTCAGTTCTATACTTTTAGTTCGTGTGCAGTACTTGACTGCCTGATTTTTCGATTCTCGTAAATTATAATATATATCTGTATCATTAATATGCATTCATTCGTTAATTAAGTAGATAATTAATATATTATATATAGACAAACAGTGATTTTGATTTTTGACGTCGTGAGCTTATTTGTTTGTGAGTATATATGTGTGCGTGTGTCACGGTGTGTGCTGTATGTGAGTGTATGTATGAGTATGTGTATGTGTATGTGTATGTGTAAATGTGTCAGGTAATGGTTTATTTAAACACATTTGATGCTGAATTGTTTGTCTAATGCTATTGTATCCTTTAGGAGCTTCCTTAAGATATCTTCGGGAATGCTGCTGTCATATTCTATACCATACCCATTCAAGTATCTGATAACCTCGAATCTTTGTAATGTGTCAACATCTTCTAGTTTATATATTGGTGGTAAACCATACTCTTCTGCAGAAGCACCATTGGGAAATATAATTGATGTACAGCCGGATGATGACGATGAACTGTTTGAAGAAGTGGATGAATGGTGGTGGGCTTCTTTGGCGTCGTATATATGGTGTCTATGTCTTGGTAACGATATTCTTATATTGGAAAATATTCTCATCTATTAGTAACTAATGGTGGATTTGTATTTGAAAAATTCATCTATCAAGTAGGGTGGGTGGTTTTTTTTTCAGTTTCTAAGTAATCGTATTGTATATTGTGCTTTTACCGTTGTGACAGGAACCTTTTCTTAAATACTCTTGTAGATGATTTCAGAAATGTTTCAAAATTGTTTTGCCAACGAAGGAAAGTTGCAAATATGTAGTAGACCTAGTAGACGTAGTAGATATTTGAAATAATGGTAGTACCAAAAGGAAGGAAAGGAAGAAGAAAAAAGAAGGAAGAGTAAAAAGAAAAAGAAAAAGAAAAGAGGGTCAAAGGGTGTTATAAATAAATGTGAATATAAATATATGAATATATATATTTGTTGGGGTTACAGTGTGTACAGTCTTTTTTTTTAGTATTTAAACTAAAGTGCGAAATTAGATGACACAATTAATTGTACATTTCTTCATTTTATTTGTTTGTGACTGTGTACAAATAGTTTTGTCCATATTAGTTTAAACAATTAGGTCAATTGGTTCATAAAAAGAAAAAAACACTGTATCTGTGTGTACATTACTAATTATAAGTGGCCAGCTATCGTATCGGAAAAGAGAGTCAAATGAGAGCAATTGGTTATGAAAGAACGAAAGAAAGAAAGAAAAATTTTTTTCCTTTTTTTTTTATTCCCGAATGACATTATTAATAGATGGTGTTACCACTTACAGGTCTCTGGCTGTGGTCTAGACAAGTTTAACTTTATTATTATTGCCCTCCTTGGGTAATGTTCTATATAGTTTAGCTTGCTTTGCTTTACATTGCTCTCTTTAGGTTAGATTAGGTTAGGTTAGGTTTGATTTCAATATGTATATAAACAGGCTCATCGTTTAGCTTCAAACCTCGTTCGTTCCATTATATTAAAAGATGGAGTACATTGGTATTGATCTCAATGTGACTCTATTTTTGGTTTCGAATGGTTTTTGGTTTTTGGTTTTGTTTTACTTTTTTTTTTCATTTCCACCATTACCCATCCGTGCCGGTCCTTAGATACAATATTTTGTTTATTTTGTGACCGACCCGTTTGCAGCTAAAGAAAATATATTTCTATATATATATATGCATACATACATACATACATTTTTGTCTAACTGTAGAAACTGTGGAAAAAATATATCCGAGTGCGATAGCGGCAACCGGTGCGTATACCCGTTACGATCGCAAGAGATTATGCTTCACAGAAAAAAAAAAAAATAAAAAAAGCGTGATGTTTCACGGGATTTTCCCTTTGTTTCTTTTAGCTTTAGCATTTGCTCTTGCATTTACTGTTGCTGTTGGTTTCTTTTAAAACCTCTGCAGGTCTAGAACTCCCTCACGTTCCATAGACTCTACAAGGAAGATAATAATAAAGAAAATTGTACAAGGTTAAGAGTTTATTTTATTTTTGCGATTTCTTTTATCCGAACGAGCCATTGCTCATCATTTCTACTACCAGGTTCCATTACAAATCATCATCATTGTATTTAACGCAGTAAATATTTTACGACACTTTTAGGTCAAAATAGAAAGATCAAAACTCCGTTTTGTCCTTACGGTTAAATGCAATGGAACACGAGGTTGTTTTTTCTTTCTTTCTTTCTTTCTTTCGGACTGCATAGAATTTGACATGGTAAACAACAGGCGATATGCGAATAACAATTCTGCAACACTCCTCGTTTAAGTTATTGATAGCGTCTACTGTGTACGATGATAATTAATATTGTGCGGGATCAATAAATGTAATTAATATCGTACATGCATTCTAATCAGAACTGACATTGCGTTGTTTGTTTGATGGTAAAGAAAGTTTAGTAGCAATTTTATGACGAATATTTTCACAAAATACCCACTGTTTTGGGGAAAAGAATAAACTTTTGTTAATTATCGAAAAAATATATACACAAAGCTCAATAATTAAAGAATATGTAAACTTGTTCGAATTCTGGGGTTTATGTAATGTAAAGTGGGTCGGTATTCATTACAATTACCAACGGTTTTGGATGTTTGGTTTTGACACGACCAATTCAAGAAGGTTGTTGCGCAATTACACTACCGATAGGTAAATATCAACCGCTTTATTTTTTTTTTTTGGGGAATTTAAAAAACTTGATGTGACTTAAATATTAATATTTGATAAATATTTTATCCAATTATGTATTCTCGGAGTTCAATCTTGCCAAGAAATAGCAGGTTCTCAGAATTTGGATAGTTATAATTAATTACACTCTTGTCAATGAACTGCTCTGTCTCTATTTGGTCCATGTCAGATGGTATTATTATTATTGTTATTATTATTAAGAATTCTTGAGAGTTTCTGATATTGCTGTCAAATTCTATATAATAAGCCACAGTTTTCATTGTTGCTCTCAAATTACACGGGTAGTAATCATAATCAAATTGCATAGATAATTAGTTTTCTTGTTTCTCTCTAGAAATTGACGATAATTATTAGTTCCTAGATTACAATTATCATCTTCCTATAGATTATATGGATGACTACTATTATTACATTTTAATGACCTATTAATTTCACTAGCCAAGGGCAACCTAATTATAAGGAAACCCGGAAAATTGTTTCAAGAGAACCAGAAAATTGATTGCAACAACATGTTATTGCATAAGCTCGCGCGGTACAAATATTATATATATATTGATATAGTTTGCGGGACCAAAAATAACTAATTATGGAATTAGAGTAATTCAGAGATTCAAGATTCAGAGATTTCTTATAGATGAAAGGAATATTTTTATCTTCACACAAGCTAAAATATCTCGAAAAAAGGGTGAAGCATCACGAGCGTTGCTCCGTCTCCCCCATCCCCTCCCATCCATTCTAAAACTAGACGCAAAAAAATTGTTAATCTTGTATTGTTTCCAGTGGAATTCCATTACCCTATCTCTCTCTCTCTCTTGTGAGAGTTGAAGATCACACAGTTTCTAATTGTGAATGGTGGTGTAACCCTAAGTATATTTTCACTATATAGAATTATTCATCAGGCGATTTTTTTTTCTTTAATTACTAACGTTTCAAGGAAGAATTATTTCTACTCATTAGTTACTTTATGAAACTCTTCTTCTTAGACGATGCTTTTAGTTTTTGCTTAATTGAAACGTTGAACATTATGGCAAAAGAATATCGTAAATGCATTTTGTTTCTATCTTCTATGCCAAATAATTATTTGTCGTTTTGTACACATGTCCAATTTAGAAGACTCTTGATACTTCTTCAAATAAAATTAAAGTTTCCTTTTTTTTGATTGCCTCAATTGTCAATCAATCAATCGATCACTCCTGCCAAAACTTAGGTCAACAAGAGAGATTTACTGGAAGATCACCTTGGCTAAAATCTCGCAATTATTGCTAATGGCGGATTGTAAATCTTTTAACGCGTTGACAAGTGATTATCATGGTACGATTTTATTAATTTCTGAAGAACAAGAAAAAGCTTAAAAAGATGGGTTGTAGGGGAATCTCTCTGTTTCTTTCAATTCATCATTCTGTAGTGAAAAAAAAATTATAAGCTGTGGGTTTTAGTGGTGTCAGTTAGTTAGTTCAACTTTCCCAAAACAGCGCGTTGTTGTCCCTTTTAGGGAATGTTGTTCTTGCTCGTAGTAATTTCAGATATAAACTAGGTAACGTTTTTGTTGCTTATTTCAGAGATACAGGGTCTAATATAATATCCTAAGAATGAGAGAAACACACACATACTCTCTCTCTCTGTGTATGTGTTTTTCTTGGCCACGAAGACCACCTTTTGTGTTGCATAGTTTTTAGATGGGTATGTTATGGGTTTGTGTCAGGAACTAACAATTCTACACCAAAAATTTAGAATACCGAATAAAATGCAACTTTTCAACAAGCGCGACGTGGTCAATTCTTGTAGAACCATGAAATGATTCATTGTTGAATCACTTTAATTTCTACATCATGTAATGATCATTAATTTGATAGAATAACTTTGTTTCTCTCTAGGTGAACATGACAATTCAGTATTAGTAAAATCATTAGCAAAAAAAAAAAAAAATAAAAAAAAAATTAAACAATTATGGATTCCCGATTGAAACGCCGTGGTATTAGATGGAACGTACATACCTTGCTACATCATTGTCCTAAATAGAATGTTTCTCGCTGCCTCCGCCACTTCTTCTTTCACCTCGTTTTTGCGGTCTTTATGCTGCGTTGCTTTCGCTATACCCTTTGTTCTTTCTAATTGGATGAAACTCGCCAATCTCAATTAAGGGAGGAGCATTTATCCGAAGTTGGTAAAAGATTATAACCAAAGGTGTTAACAATAGTTAAAAGATTGTTAGGTTATGTTCTGTTTCACAGTGATACACAGTGAAACACAGTATTATGATATTCCATGCTATGTTGTTTTCAATTACGGTGATTGATGGAAAGGCTAAATATAGTTTACACAATCAATTACGGCAGGAAAGGCGTCACTGTTGAAACAAATGACCCTCAAACACGTAACAATATTTGTCCCACTCTCAAATATAGAACATAATGCAAAGGACAAAAAATAAAAAGAAACAGAGCTTTTTTTCGTATAACGTCTTCAATTTTATTGGATGTTTCCCATTCTTCTTCTTTTTTTATTTATTTATTTATTATTTCTAGTTTCTATTTTCTGTTTTGCAATCTTTTATTCGTAGAAGAATTGCCAAGGAATTATTAATATTTACCTTCATCACATTCTTTTATATGGCAAACACAAAACATATGCAAGAGTACAGTTGTTACTCTCTAAATATAGCCATATTACATATCTCACCATTGTTTTCGCCTCGCTTCGTGTTTTTGTGGTTTTGTGGATTGGGTTTTTTATTAGGTAGTTTTTGTTTTGCGCAATTTCTCTTGTTGCTCGTTTGTTGCAAAATTTTCTAATCTAAGAATCTAAAAAAAAAAAAACTAAAGAAATAATTATAAAAAAGATCACCCTTCAACTATCCCTTGAACAATGTATAATTGTATAAATACAAGCTAAGTTCCCTGAAATTACCAAAATTTCCTTTTGATTTATATTTATTTTTTGGTTCTTTCATACCACATTAACCATCCATCATGCATTTCTCCACTATAATATATCTGTTGCTCCTTCTTTGTCTACTGTTGGTTTCAGCTGAAGAAAAAATACTACCAAAGAATAGTATACCATTGGCCAAGGCTATATTTGCATGTAAATTGAATGTTCATGAGGATGTTGGTTATTGTAAATCAAATACTGCTGATGATTATGGTTGTATTTGTTCCAATAAAGATGCTGTTGCTTCATTCGTTGGTTGTTTTGCTTATACACAACAGAATTCCACTGATGCTATCAATTTTTTTGTTGATTTCTGTAAAGATTTTGGTAATACAACAGTGGATATGGATGATGTCTACCAAGCCTATAACAATTACACCACTAAAGGTTACTACAATGTATCTAATGTTCTTGATGAAGATGACTTGAATAGAACCAATACCGTGAGTCATTACGAGAAAGTGGATAATGGAAACTTTACTTTATCTTTAGAATCATCAATTGATCAATTTTTGGTCAACTGGGATAACACTTTTTACTATGGTGCAGGTATATTAGGATATTGGGCATTGGTTTTACTCATTGGTGCCATTTCGAACTGGAGTAGATACATGTTCCCAGGTCTCATGACCGATTTGAATGGTCCATTATCCAACTGGTTGAGAAAACATGTATTATTACCTGCAACTATTGGACGTAAGAAATGTCAAAACTATAAATACTACAGGATAGTTGAATTTTACATGCCATCAAGATTCGAAAGTTTAATTTTACTTGGATTTACTGCCGTTTGTATTGTGACATTATCCATCAATACTTATTTTGCTCAAGGTGATGAAATTATTTTTTCCAATTACTATGCCAGATTAAGATACGTTGCTAATAGAACAGGTACTTGTTCCACCATGATGATACCATTGGTGATTTTATTTGCTGGAAGAAATAATATTCTTCAATACTTAACCCGTTGGAATTATTCAGTGTTTATCACTTTCCATCGTCACATTGCCCGTATGATGTTTGCCTTTGTTATTATCCATGCTGTTTGTTTTACTATTGCTTTGGGTCCTTCTTATGCCCCGGTAATGAAATTACCATTTATGATTTGGGGAACTGCCGCTACTGTCCTTAGTGGAATCATGTTATTCCAAGGAATGCTATATCTTAGAAGAAGATGGTATGAGGTCTTCATGTTGAGTCATATCCTCATGGCAGTATTTTTTATGATTGGAACCTGGAAACATATTGTCGATTTAGGTTATATGTGGTATGTCTATGCATCAGTTGCAGTTTGGGGTTTGGATAGACTTTTGAGAATTATTAGATTACTTGCATTTGGATTCCCCGAAGCCACTGTTACCTTGGTGTCTGATGAAACTTTAAAAATTACTATTCCTAAACCCGACGATTGGAAACCTGCACCTGGTGGACATGTATTTATTCATTTCTTGACTCCTACTACCTTCTGGCAATCTCACCCTTTTACCATTGGTTTGAATGAAAATAACAAAATTAATCTTTACTGTAAAGTTAAAGGAGGAATCACCCTTACATTATACAAGAGTCTCGTTGATGCTACTGATAAATCACGCAAAATTAAAGTTGGTGTCGAAGGTCCATATGGTGAAACAAGTGATTCCAGAAAATCAGACACTGTTGTTTACATTGCCGGTGGTAATGGTATTCCAGGTATGTATTCTGAAGTTACCCATTTGGCTTCCCGATACTCCAAATCTAAATCTCAAAAGAAATTGAAACTTTACTGGGTTATTCGTGAATACCGTTCATTGGCTTGGTTTTATGATGAATTGGAAAAAATCAAACAGACAAATATTGAAACCACCATCTACATCACCCAACCAAATAATACCACTGCAATTGAAGATTTAACATATAACATATCATCTCCAAAATTCGATTTAAAGAGTTATTATTCCATGGCATTAGAAGGTGACTCAAAAACATTAGCTTCTGGTAATTTAACAAACTACGAACCAAAATGGAGTATGGATCAAATTCAAGATGCTGTGGATTACGACCTAGATCCTATTTGCATCATTGGAGGTCGTCCAAACTTAAAGGAATTAATTAATAGAGAAATCCAAGAAGCACCTAGTTCAATTGCATTTGTTACCTGTGGTCATCCTGCTATGGTCGACGATATCAGAGCTGAAGTGGTTGATGCAATTGGTAAACATGAAAATAGAATAGATTTCTATGAACAATTATTGGGCTGGGCTTGATGTATGTGTTCAAAAAACAACAACAATAACACCGCCTTATAAATATATATGTATATATAGATAGATACAAATACCCTTTCGTTTTAATATGTAATGAATATTTTTTATGACTTGAAATTGGAGATTGTCGTAACAAGGAAATTGCTAATGGTTATCGTATGTGCGCGCAATCTTTTGCTCCCATCAACAAACTGTCAGCTATCAAAAAACAATCATGTCAAGTCAGGTTAACCGAAACACATCAAAGGCGTGAATTTCCTCCTTATCAATACTTGTATTTATAACTACAACGTGTTAATAAAGAGAGAGATAATAATAATAATAAAAAAAGAAGGAACTCTCAATGCAAAGGAATTCGGTTTCCGACTATACCTTTTCTTTTTCTATAGATTTCTATTCGTTGTGTTCTTCCCCCCTACAGGTTTTTGTAAATCATTCGCAATCAATAGAATGATGACACTGTAGAAGAATGTGGAAGAGTTTTATTTTATCTTGGTGTTGATGATTATACCTTCCGTCGTTCATCTACTTCGTCTTCTCCGTCTTCTTCTCCTCCTTTTTTTGGGTGGCAGAGAAATAACGGCTTGCTTTCAAATAAGTTTACCATCATTAACCGAAATATGTCTAGGCTTGGCCCTTTTGGGGGTGTGTAGGTTATACAAAGGAAATTACAGACATACCCACCACTAACCTTATTAACAATACGCTACGAAAAAGTGCCGTATTCGTGTCGAATAACCACCACCCCCCTACGGCACCAAAAACAACAAGAGCCAGACAGGGATTTCCGTGACATATACCCCATGGCAGCCGAAATGTGCGAAATAATGCCACATTTTAGTTAACTTAGGTGACATTATTATTTAACCGTGTAGAAAAAGAAACTGCCATAATCAAAGGTCATATATTTTTGTTCGTTATAACTCCGAATTTTCTTAGACTTTCTCTCCTTCAATTGCCGCGACTAAGCGTATTTTTTCCTTTCCCACATATTATACAATGGAGAAAAAACATACTTGGGTGCTGCAAAATGTATAACTAGAACAATAATAATAATAATCACCACAGGATCATACAACCCTCCAATCATCCATATGGCACAACCTGCCATACATGGTTGTTTTTTTTTCCTTCTCCACTCAAAACCTAAAAAATCATTATAAATAAACCAAGTTGTTTCCTCCCAAGTAACAGAACAATTTCCTTGTTTATATTTTATTTATTTATTTATTTATTTTTTATTTGATTTCTATTTATTCATAACCAATCATATTTATCATGGCTCCAATACAACAATCATTCACTCCTCCAACTAACGTATCTCCTATAGAATTACCAAACCAGATTGCATTTGGTGAGTATATCTTTTATAGAATATCGCAAGCTAACCCAAAACTTAAGACGATATTTGGTATTCCTGGTGACTTCAATGTCGATTTATTGGAACATGTTTACTCTCCCATTATCACCAATAAACAAATCAAATTGATCAATCCTTGTAATGAATTGAATGGTGCTTACGCTGCCGACGGTTATTCAAGGGCAATTGGCGGATTGAGTGTTTTCATTTCTACTTTTGGTGTTGGTGAATTGTCTGCAATTAATGGGATTGCTGGAGCATTTGCGGAATATTCTCCTGTTTTGCATATTGTTGGTACTACTTCAATTAAAGATAGATTGAAGGCTAAAACCGGAGTTTTTAATATTCATCATTTGGTTCCTAATATTGATCCATTGAAAGCTCCAAATCACGATGTTTATAAATCAATGGTACATGGTATTTCTGTCATTCAAGAATCATTAGACTATGATGTTGAACAAAATTTGGTCAAGATTGATAAGGTGTTGAAGAAGATTGTGCAGGAATCAAGACCAGGATACTTGTTTATCCCATGCGACGTTCCAGATATTAAGGTGTACACCAACAGATTATTCTTGAACCCATTCAATGCTGATTCTATTCACTCAAAACTGTCATTGTCAATCGAAGTCTTGGAAGATGTAACCGATCATATCCTTGAAAAGCTTTACAAAGCAGAAGACCCTGCTATATTCTCAGATTGTTTGACTTCAAGGTTTGGTTATCAGAAACAGCTCGATAGATTTATCAACAAAGTTCCCCAAACCGTTAAATTGTTTTCTTCTAATCTTGCTAGAAACTTGGATGAAACACAAAATAACTTTGTGGGTGTATACAATGGAAGAGGTTCTTCTGATGACTCTGTCAAGAGTGAATTTGAATCCTCTGATTTCATCTTGGCTTTGGGAATCTTTGATAATGAAATGAACAGTGGTGGTCAAACTACCAATTTCACCAACTCCGATATCACCGTTTCTGTGCATCCCGATTACATCAAAATCAACCACCAGACCTACCATATTAAGCAAAATGACGGAGAAAGATTATTCACTATGGGAGAATTACTTGATTCATTAACCGAAAGATTCAACCCATCCAAGCTTCTGGTACGTCCAGAGACCATTTACCAATATCAACCAGCCCCACAAATCAACACTACCAACGCTGAATTACCAAGTAACTACATCCCACAAGGAAAACTCATAGATCACTTCAATTCCTCCCTCCAGCCTAACGATTTATTGATTTTAGAAACCATGTCGTTTGTGTTTGCGCTTCCGGATTTGAAAGTACCTCCAAAGACCCAATTACTTACATCTCCATTCTATGGATCCATTGGATACGCCTTACCTGCTGCTTTTGGTGCCACAGTTGCTGTCAATGATTTAGGATCCACAAGAAGAATCATTGTCGTTCAAGGTGATGGAGCGGCACAAATGACGGCACAAGAATTGTCAAGTTATGTAAGATACAAGGATATTTTACCAAACATGCCACAAATATATTTGGTTAATAATGACGGATATTCCATTGAACGAAAAATCAGAGGACCAACTAGATCCTATAATGATATCAATGGACAATGGAAATGGGCTGATTTGTTGCATGTTTTTGGTGGTGTTAAGGGTAAAATGTATGATTCTTGGGTGTTGAAGAATAGCGACGAATTTGATAACTTCTTCAATGGTAAACCTAAAGCAAGCTCAGGAAGATTGCAATTCTATGAGTTGATTGCTGGTAAGTTTGATGTTCCACAGAGAGTTGATAACATGATGTGTCAAAAATAAACCAGTTCTTGTGTATAATGTGTATATTATTAGTAGAAGTATTAATAGGGTGTGTATTCAAATATTAAACTATTAGTGTGTCCTAAACCAAAAAAAAAAAAATCCTGAAAGCTACGAAACATTACGCGAAACAAACAAGAAAAAACTTATCGCCAACATTGATACATCATCATAGACAGCCACAAGATCAATATCAATATCAATATCAACAATAATAATAATAACGATGGTATGTATTATAGATGGACGATATTTTATAACCTAAAGAAAAAGGAAGTCATGTTAACTAACAATCACATAGTCTGCTTTATTTAATTTCCAATCTTTACTACAGGTGATCCTTTTATTGATTTGTACATGTACTTATATCCATTCCACAATCCCTGCCTTCTTGGATAATCGAAAATCTGGGGTGTTGAGTGTATTTTGGAAATTTGCTAGAATAGGAGAAAGATTAAGTCCATATGTTGCCATTGGTTGTTTTGTGATGGCTTTCAATACTTTGAGTTCATAATTTAAACTGGGATAGTTTTTTTTGTATTTCTTGTTTGTTTGATACATTTTGTTTAATTAAAAATACACACACATTGGTCTTTTACCTATTTTGTCTATTTATCTATTTATCTATTCATCGGAATTCATATAATTCATTCATGGAATTACACAATATTGGTGCTCTTTCATTACCGACTATTTTTTCAAGATTAACGGCATCCCATTTGGAGAATAATATCTTGACCAAAGCTAAATCCAATTCACACTCCTCTTTGAATACTGATTTCCCAATAAATCTAATTAATTCTTTGTAAAACAATGGATTTGAAGGTAAACCATACATGATCAATGTTTTAACACCACCAATTTCATATCTTCTAAAATAATGCAATCTCTCCGTATACAACAACAATTTGATCTTTCCACTAGCAAATCCTTGTCTTGTTCTTGTTAATTTTGCTTGGGAACTGTATTCATCAATAGATCCAAAATCGAATTTTGTTGAAGATTTCAAATAATTCTTAACTCGTAAATAATCAAAGTAAGAAGGAATGAAAATCATAATCCCATCTTCATATGATGCGGTTTTCAATAATGAAGGTAAGATGGTATTGATGAAAAATTTGAATCTTGCATCCGGGTCCTGAACAGGAGATGAACTTTCAAATCTTTGGAAAATTTGTTTGATTTTAAGTCCAATTGAGTTCATCATACTTTTATCGGATGTGATTATAGGTTTGATCTTAATTTTACCTGCCAAGTTGAATGATTTACTTGAAACTAAATTATTTATACTTGGAGTTAAATATTCACAAAAAACCAAAGTTTGACGTAATAATTTAGCTTGATCATTAATGGACCACATTCTAATACGACTGAAATCAGCATCATGGAATTCTTTAGGAACTTTATTTATATATTTCATCACCGTGTTGACATGATCCCAATTTTGCATTTCAATTTGATTACATTTATCAACAATCAATACTTCAATTGATGAAAGGAAATCGTATTGTCTCTTTTTCTTATCAGGGTTTTCCAAAATCATCGATAAACCAATTGGTGACGCCAATATTATATCGGAAGCATAGAATGATGAATACAATTTAAGTGATTTACGAGTCAATTTTAATCCAATGCAAAAGAAATCACTATTATTTCCCTTGAAAGCATCCTTAAAATCCTCCGGTTTATTAGCTGGTGGGACTTGTTTGGTAAGGAATTGATCATTAAACTTCTTTTTATTTTCTTGTTGATCGGTACCGGATAATTTAATCAATTGTTCCACCACTTCATAACAGGAATTTCTGGTTGGCAACATGATTAAAACTTTGGGACGGGTGAAACCTTGATCTCTAAATTCCAATTCTTCGTCATTATTAGTGGATTCCTTGGCGGCATGTAGTTTGGTGGTGTTTTTCAATATTCTATCTCTAGTTTTGAAAATATGATTCAATGCATGCATGACATAGATTCTTCTATAATTTTTATTGGTAAATGTCTTGTACTGATAATTAACATCTCGATAATTAAGTACTGGATTAACAAGGAGTGAATCAGCTTCGGACAATTCTAGACCATATTCTTTTTCATATGAATCTAAAATACGTTTTTTGATTGAATATTCATTGAGTTTGGTGGATTTTAGTAATGGTGGTTCGATTGCTTCTCCTGGTGGTAATTGCACCATTGATGCAAGTGACAAATCAGAATATGTTTTCTTATCCACAATTGGCCATTTCCCATTGTCTTTCAAGACTAATTTTTCTTCCTTATTGAGGTATTCGTCTGATGGGAAATTGAAATGTACTTCAAATGGATCTCTTGCAAGCCCTGTGGCTTCTTCTGCTTCTTCGTTGTCAGATAATTCATGCTCTTCTCCTTCATCTTCGTCTTCATTCTTGGTTCCTTCTTCATCATTATCCAGTACTACACCTGCCACTTCATCTTCATCTTCGTCTTCCGGTGTTTCTTGTTCCTCAACGTGGTCATGTGATGACTTTTCTTTCTTTTCTTTGTGGTCCGATTTCAACAAGGTCAACAACGCAGAGTATGCCATTCCAGATTCCTCATCGTCGTCAACATCATCTTCTTCTTCTTCTACCTCTTCATCTGCTACTCCATTGCTATTGTTATTAAATTCTTCTTCCAGATGATCTGAACTATCAAATTCATCTTCCTCATCTTGTTTGGATTTTCTTGCAGCTGTTCTTGTAACGGTTCTCATCTCTGTTCTACCACGTTTTCTATTTCCAGATGGTTTGGTAAAACCAGATGGCTTTCTCTTTACTTGCTTTGCCATGATTAACTTGCTCTGCTTGTTGTAGATTGATTTTGCATCTATCGCTAATTATAAAAAAAAAAAAAAAAAAAAAACCGAGCCCATACATAAAATCAAATATAGACATACTTCGAGATGGATTCTCTACCCGCACACGACCTCTCTGATTTCTTTTTGATGAAAATGGAAATCGAACGACCATTATCAAACCGGAATGAAAGAAACAGTATCATGATCAAAAGAATATAACAAACAATAGAAAACACCAATAAAAACCATCATAAAACGCATTTCATAACGATTTCCAACAGCAATATTTCACATTTAACGACACGACTACAACCAAACGCCCTCCTTTTACCCAGTTCATAGTTCCCGTTTTCCTTTTTTTTTGGATTTTTTTTTTTTTTTTTGAACCAAGAGGAACACAGTTTGAACCCATCCAATATACATATATAATTAATAAGAATAATCATGTCGGATTTCATAGATGATCCGTTCCCGATGGACGAAGAAATTGAACCTAAAATCGAACCCATACCGTCTTTGGAACTATCTTTACCACTACCAGATGGAATCCAGTTGCTGGACGATATAACTCCACAGTATCCGACGCCTCCAAATATTCAATATGACAATAAAGTGATACGATCTAAATTGGACCAGTTAAAATTAGAAGATATCAACAATACCGGAGGAACTAACACCACTACAGAAGAAGAAGGGGAGAAATACGAAGAAGATCTAGATGATAAGTTAGATATGAAATTACAAGCAAAATTACAACTGGAATATGAACATGATACAACTAATAGAGATCTACAACCTTTAACACCTCCTGATAACTTTGCCCCGGTGATAAATAAAATCTATAGATCATCATTTCCTCAACCGAATAATTTCACATTTCTTAAGAAACTAAAATTGAAATCGATATTATGTCTTATACCTGAAGATTACCCTCATTTACAAAAAGAATTTATCAATGATCAAAATATCAACTTATTCCAATTGGGAATGTCGGGGAATAAAGAACCATTTGTTAAGATATCGTCGGATTTAATTACGGAAGCGGTTAAGATTGTACTAAATCCGGAAAACCAACCGATCTTGATTCATTGTAATCGAGGCAAGCATAGAACCGGATGTCTTATTGGAGTAATTAGAAGATTACAGAATTGGTCATTCACGCTTATATGTGACGAATATAGGAAATTTGCCGCTCCAAAAGAACGTCCGATGGATCAACAATTTATTGAACTATATGATGATACGGAGATATTGAAATATTGTCACGAGAATAACTTACTACCATTGAAATGGGATTAGATTTTTGTTGTGTTTATATATATATATATATATATAAGTCATTATTTTTTTATTTTATTATAATTATTATAATTATTATTATTATTTGTATAAATGCATTTATATATGTAAATACTTTGCATTGCTTGGATGTACTATCCTATCCTTGGAATGGACTTTTTTTACTCCAGATAAATTCTCTACCGTATAAACCAGCATTAAATAATGCTAAACTACCAAGTGCAAGTGGAGCTATTCTACCTCGAAATATGCCCAGAATGGAAGCTTTCCCATTGACAATGAGGTATAATGTCAGCCATGCGAAATTGAACCCACTAGCATTGACTGGCTCACCATCAAACATCATCCAAGCTCCTAAAAGTGAAGCACCACCAAAAGTAAAACATGAGGCACGGGTAGGTTTGATGACATCTAACTTGTTACGAAATAAAATAGACCCTGATGAAGCTGTTGTGCCTTGGGCTGGGGTTGCGGATGCATTTCCTAAAAATCCTTTGAGTAAAAGGGAACTTCCTAATACAGCAGCAGGAATTGGAGATATAGACAACAGGTCTAATGTCTTGGTGACATTGGAATTATCAGGTAATGCCATTTTATGTTTTGAATATATTGGTGATGGTTGAAATCTTCTACTTCTTCTTCCAGATGAAATTCTCAATAGTAGCAATCACAATCACAATTGGTCCAGACACTACTGATCAAATATCTTACAATATAAAGTACAAAAAAAAAATCATACAGAATACTTTCTTATTAAAGTACCTAAACTAATATACAAAATTTGCTAAATATACAGAATTCCTTCAAGGAAATGATAAAATTAAACATGATTACAACTAAACCTAAGATCTTTCACCTCTCAATCTTCTAGCCAATTGCATATCTTTCTTTTGGATGGTAACTCTCTTGGCGTGGATAGCACACAAGTTAGTATCTTCGAATAAACCAACCAAGTAAGCTTCAACAGCTTCTTGTAAAGCACCAATAGCGGAAGATTGGAATCTCAAATCGGTTTTGAAATCTTGAGCAATTTCTCTAACCAATCTTTGGAATGGCAATTTTCTGATCAACAATTCAGTGGATTTTTGGAATCTTCTAATTTCTCTCAAGGCAACGGTACCTGGCTTATATCTGTGAGGTTTCTTGACACCACCAGTAGATGGGGCGGATTTTCTAGCAGCTTTAGAAGCTAATTGTTTTCTTGGGGCTTTACCACCAGTGGATTTTCTAGCTGTTTGTTTAGTTCTAGCCATTGTGAATGTGTTTGGTTAATAGATAGATGATAAGAGAATAAAAAGAATATGAAAAAGAAAACAACCAGTTGAGTGGAAATTTGTTTGTATTTAAATAATGTGTATGAATAACTAGAAAACAGTTTGTGTAATTGTTTTTGCAATCTCTTTGTGTGTGAACGCGACCAGAAAAGAGAAGAGAGAAGAGAGAGAAGACGAGAAGAGTGCGACAGGAGAGTAAGAGAGAGAGAGAGAGAGAGAGAGAGAGAATTAATGCGAGTCTTTTCTTCGCAACAAAAGAACTCTCGCGCAAAGAATTTGTTTCTTCTGTTGACAACAAAAGACAGGACTTTTCCCTCTCTTGTATTATAAAGGATCCTTTTTGTTTCTTATTTAGATCTTCTCTTCCCTTACACCACTAATTATACACTTTGATATGATATCACTTGTTGATGTTCTTCATTCTGATTCATATTTACTTTGATAATAGTAACATGTCCATATATTTTGTTCTCATATCTACCCTCCTTTCCTTTCCTGTGCTTATTATTCACAAAAGACACCAAAAGTACATCCTTTTGCAATCTTTAACTACGTACAAAAGATTCGTTTTTCAGCGCGTGCAGACTCAGTTTTACGCACACAAGAGAACAAGAGAACAAGAACCGTAAAAAAAAAGACTCGGACTTCTCTTTCTTTCTTCTTTCGTCTCCTCTCTTTTTTCGCGCTCGCAGTTCTCATTTCTGCTACTACGTGCTTGTGTTAATGTTTTCTTACGCAATAAACAAATCACAAAGATCACGTTTGCAAAATACTAAAAACCCATTTCATTAACACATCATGAGTGACAACTATAAATAACACACCAAGTTTTCACTCTTCCACTGTCTTCTTTTTTTTCAGTTATCATTAATCAAATCTTAGTTTATTCTTTATCAACTAATTTTTTTTATTACTATATTCAAACAATAAACCCCCCAAATATTAGTTCATTCATAACCAACTAATATTTTTCCCTCACATATTTAATCAAATTTCATATACATATATATTAATCCCCAACAATGTCCGGTACTGGTAGAGGAAAAGGTGGTAAAGGTTTAGGAAAAGGTGGTGCTAAACGTCACAGAAAGATTTTGAGAGATAACATTCAAGGTATTACCAAACCAGCTATCAGAAGATTGGCCAGAAGAGGTGGTGTCAAGCGTATTTCCGCTTTGATCTACGAAGAAGTCAGAGTTGTCTTGAAGACATTCTTGGAAAACGTTATCAGAGATGCCGTTACTTATACCGAACACGCCAAGAGAAAGACTGTTACTTCCTTGGATGTTGTTTACGCCCTTAAAAGACAAGGTAGAACCCTTTATGGTTTCGGAGGTTAATTGTCGAAGGATTTCCCAATCACTATCTTCAGTTTTGTATATTATGTTTTAATAAATGTTTTATTTTGTTTTAAATTGTTTTATTGTTGTAGAAGTTCAAACTGTCTTTATTCCTAATGGAAAAGTCGTATCTAAAGGGCCGAATGACACGTGATCTCGTTAATTTAAAACAAAAACATTTATCTATATCTATACACGATGTAAGATAAATTGAGGAGTAAATATTGATCAATGGGAAAATGACAATTGCAAAGTGGTTTTTACCAAATTTATTCTTTCATGTGCATGTGACACTATAGCTACTGCCTATACATCAGTGCTATAACAAGCAGTGCAAAATGAGCTTTGATCTATGAAGAGATCGTTAGAGACGCTTATATAAATACGTTTATTATTCACTATATTCTTTATGTTTTATAACTAATCTACTTTCTTCCCTTTTTTTATAACGAATATTGTTTACACGTACAATCTCATTATAAGCTGGATCCACTTTGTGGGTATTCAATCAGTTTTCAGGCAGTAACGGTGGATGCGCGTCGCACTGAAAAACAGAAAACAGAGAAAAAAAGATCAACTAGAACCAAAATCAAAATCAAAACAAATTTAATCTAATCCAATTATACATATTTACTACCTTCACGGGTTTAAAAATGAACGCATTTTCACCGCATCGGGATTCTATTGGTGGTACTGACAATCGACAGCTGCCATTCGGCCATCGATATTCCCAATCACAAGAAATTCATTCACAAGATTTTGTTACTTTGACAGATGGAGATCATGATGCGGACATTATGGCACCATGTATAGTAGATACAGTTTCATACAGACTACAAAAAGTTTCTGGACCATTACTAAGTCAAGTTGACAATCTTAATATTCAACAAGCATTAATTATTCGAGAGTTGATGTTTACATTGTTGGGATACGAAGGACACTATATTCAATACAGTCGGCACTATGATCCTACTTCACCATCGAGCAGAATTGCTGGACCTGATTATAAAATTGCCAAGCATCTAGATATAAGTTTGAAGAATATAGCTAAAAAATTAATGAGGTTTGGGAAATACTATAATGGACTTCGAGCATTTATACAAATTTATGATAATGGAAAATTTGGAAGAATTGTACAAAAGTTTTGTTTTGAAATTAGTGAATTTTTAAATCATTATCAACAAATTATCATGAATGTGGAGAATGAATTCAAATTTAATAAAAATTTCAATTTGAATATGTTGGATCAAATGTTGCATCAGGAAGTATCCGTTAAATTAAATCATTTCCATGAAATTTCATTAGAGATTGACAGGGTCACCGAAGAAAGAAAAAGAGAATCACAAGTTGATGTATTTGATCAATTTGAACCTTCAATGGTGATGAATGCTAGTCTTGGTGGATTAAACTCGGAACCGAATTTGTATCACGTCAAATCTAATTGTTGTAAAGGGGGATTGTTATTGCAGATTATTCAAGACCGTATGATATACTACAAGGGAGACCCAGTATCCTTGGGATTTTTAACTCGTCTATTTGACACCGTTAGTAGTGATTACGTTTCCATGTTGAATCAATGGCTCCTAGAGGGTATAATTGATGATCCGTTTGATGAGTTCATGGTGAGAGAAAAGAAAGTACCACCAGCATTTTTAGAAGCTTTCCAAAGTAAAAGTGAATACTACTGGAATGAATTATTCTTGATTAAAACCGATGGGTTATTGGTTCAATTTCGTAATTCTTCTATACAGATGAAGATTTTGAACACTGGGAAATATTTGAATATATTCAAAACTTGCACAGGATTGGCTAACTATGAAACTCTACAAGAAAAATTGAAGGGCATTACCAGTTTGACGGCACCAGATTTGGAACTTCGAATAGACGAATTTTATCAACGAGCAAACAAGATGTTGATGAAACTTCTTTTCGAAGGGTATGGTTTTCCAAGTGTCGTTGAAACTTTCCAAAAATATTTCCTTCTTAGTGATTCGTTTAGGGTTGATACATTTATTGACGCAAATTTCCATGATTTAAAGAAACCTAAACTGCAAATATCCGTATCAAGATTGAAAAAACAATATGATGATATATTCAAGCGAGGGGTTGAGAATAAAGTCGGCGTTCAATCTGGGATATTAAATGCGATCCAAGAAAATCAGCGATTCACAGTCAATTCCAATTCGTTGTACAATATTGTTGAAGAATTATTGGAAAAGAATCTGGACTATGCCATACCTGATGAAAACATCCGAGGCTATTACCATAAATTCTTGCCTGTTAGAAGCGAACTGAAAATTACCACTCTGAGTGTTGACTCGGAGAGAGAAAGTAATGCAAAGGACGAGCCAACTATCCACAGTATTGATCTCAATATTCCCTTACCATTTCCATTGAACTTGGTTATGAATCAACAACTATCATATCAATACCAGATTATGTTTCAACTACTAGTGAATA
Organism: Candida neerlandica; assembly: GCA_030557875.1. Lineage (NCBI taxonomy): Eukaryota > Fungi > Ascomycota > Pichiomycetes > Serinales > Debaryomycetaceae > Candida > Candida neerlandica. The sequence continues at coordinate 9,918 of JANIWD010000005.1, read as the reverse complement.
TCAAGTTTATTTCCAAATATAACCGATTAACTTGGCAGGAATTGAATTATTCCCGAATCTGGAAAGATCCCCATTTTGAACCAAACGTTAAAAAATTAATATTACGATGCAGAGTATTACATTCAAGAATATGCAGCTTCATTGCTGAAGTTGAAAATTATATTATGCATGATGTTATCGAATACAATTTCGATAGTGTAAAATCATTAATACTAAACACAACAAATAAACTTACAACAAGCCAAGTAGGGTCGGACATAAATAACGACACTGATGAGATATTCAACAGCACCTTACTTGGAGGAGGAGGAGCATATAATAATAATTCAATTTTTGATGAAAAGATTCACCGAGCAAGAATTGCCCCAGGTGGAAGTACAAGTGGGCCAGGTAACTTACTAACAGTTGAACAATTGATACAAAAGTTATCCGATTATTCAAGTAATTTGATGAATGAAAGTTTACTTACAAGAAAAGAATCATTACTGCAACTACGAACAATGTTGAATTTCGTGTTTGAATTTAACAATTATGTCTCACAAGTAAAGAAAATCTTGGTGTTATTAAACCCCACCCTATATCAAGAATTTTCCAAAGAATTCCCAGCTCGATTCGATAAACCCATGGATAAAAGACTGATGGAATTGAGATACCAAAATTTATACGATACTTTTCTTGGACAATACGAGAAATTCAGTGAAAATCTAGGTCAATTTTTGGCTACAATCAAGAATCTTGGAGAACGAGAAAACAGAGGACTCTTAGAACTAAGTGATAGATTAGAGCTTTGTTTCCCCGAATAAGTCAATCCTTATTTTATAGAACGTGTATTATGTAAGAAGAAGAAGAAAAAAAAAATGTAATGACTGTAATAATAATCAATAATCAAAGAAGCACACACAGACACCTCTATTAACTTATAACAGTATCTTCATCAGTAGCTTGAGCATTCAAATCTTTAATTATAGCATCGGTTTTTTCATCACTATAAATTTGGAAACCACCGTCGGTAGTAACACTTGCCAATTGTGCATTCTTACAATCCAATTTTTCTTCCATCACTTGTTTCAAGATTTTCAAAGCCAACAATTCAGCTTCCTTCAAAGTTAAAGATTTATGGTATTCATTATTCAATTCAGCTTGGGCACCCTCACTACCTGATCCAATAGCTTTGGCTTCATATCTGTAAAAAGTACCTGATGGTTCAGCATGATACAATTGAGGACCTTTTTCTTTATCAACTCCAGCAATTAACAAGGCAACACCAAATGGTCTTGACATTAATCTCTTTTCACCGCCTGCACCTTCACCAAAACGTAAAGCTAAATCACATACACTTTGGGTCAAACTTTCAACGCCAATATCTTCATCATAGTATAAATTATGAGTTAAACTGGATACACGGGCATGATCAATCATTGATCTTGCATCTGCTGTTAACCCACTCATGGCACATCCAATATGATGGTCTATTTCGACAATTTTTTCAATGGATGATGATTCTAATAATGATGATGTAACTCTTTTTTCAACTCCCAATATCACACCTTCACTGGTGGATATACCAATGGCAGTTGATCCTAATTTAATGGCTTCAAGGGAATATTCAACTTGGAATAATCTACCTTCTGGAGAAAATGTGGAAACACCACGATCATATTCACTTCTTGTTAAAAACATTTAATTGTCAATTGAGTTGTAAATGATAGTAATTAATAAAAAATAGTAATAATAATGGAATCAACCTTGATAAAAAATGGGTATTCCTCTTGTTTGGTCCTATGGGTGGTGGCGACGTTTTTCTTTTTTTTTCCAGCTTGTTTGGCAAAAAAACAAGAACGCACTAACAAGAGAGAGTACATTTTCAGCACAATCACACGACTATACAACTTCAACTTCACATAATCTGTATCGAATAAATGTACATTATATTTGCAAGAAAAGAAATATAACAATGTATAAACTTACTAATAATTAGTATCTATAACTTTTTTTTTCTCTTTAAGCACCTTTATATTTTCTTTTATCCCAATGGTAAGTATAAATGATTACGCTTAAGCAGCTGGAGCCAATGAAACAATCTTTTCAGCAGCTGGGTCCAAATCTTCGAAAGCATACAATTTCAAGCCAGATTTTTCAATCAAGTCTTTAGCTTCAGCCATATTGGTACCTTGTAATCTGACAACAACTGGGATATCCAAGTTGAAGTTTTTGGTAGCGGCAATTAAACCTTTAGCGACATAGTCACATCTGACGATACCACCAAAGATGTTGACGAAAATACCGTTGACTTTTGGATCAGATAAGATCAATTCAAAAGCTTTTTCAATGGTTTCTGGAGTAGCAGTACCACCACAGTCCAAGAAGTTAGCTGGAGCACCACCGTACAACTTGATGATATCCATAGTAGCCATGGCTAAACCAGCACCATTGACAATATTTGCAATATTACCATCCAATTTGATAAAGTTCAAGCCATATTTGGAGGCTTCAACTTCTTGTGGATCTTCTTGGGTTGGGTCTCTCCAAGAGAAGACTTCTTCTTGACGGAAAGCAGCGTTGTCATCGAAACCTAATTTAGCATCCATGGCCAAAACTTTGTGGTCTGGAGTTTCAGACAATGGGTTAATTTCAACTTGAGTACAGTCACGTTCGATGAAACAGTTGTATAAGGATTGGATAGTCTTGGCAGCTTCTGGGATAGCTTCGTTGGTGAAACCCAAGACACCGGCAATTTCTGTGGCTAAGGAATCAGAGACACCTTCTTCCAATGGGACTGGGAAAGACTTGATGGCAGATGGGTCTTTAGCAGCAACACCTTCAATGTCCATACCACCTTGGGCAGAGGCAACAATGATTGGGGTTTGCTTAGCTCTATCCATCAAGATAGCAACGTAAGCTTCGGTGGCAGCATCTCTTCTTTCGACAATGTAGACAGCGGTGACTTCTTTACCAGCAGCACCGGTTTGTTTGGTGATCAATTTGTGGTTCAACATTTGGCCAGCCAAATCTCTAGCTTCTTCAGCAGAAGAAATCAATTTGACACCACCTTGCAAACCGGAATCGAAGTGACCTTTACCACGACCACCAGTCAAAGCTTGAGCTTTGATGACCAATTCATTGGTACCCAACTTCTTGGCAGCTTCGTAAGCACCTTCTGGGGTGGTGGCTGGGTAACCTTTTGGAATTGGGACACCATATTTGCTTAATAAAGCGGCAGAACGGTATTCATGTAAGGATAAGAATCTCTTTTGTTGAGCAACAGCCTAAACATATCAGTGTTAGTAATTGATTTAGGATATAATGCAGTATGGGATAAATCCAAAAACAAAAAAAATAATAAAAAAGCAGACGATTGAAGGGAGATCAGGATTCAATTGGTCCTATATGGGATGACTTCTATCCATAATAAACACATTATCAACTTCAGACCAACGATGTGTATTATTTCACCAATCCTTTGTTGAAAAAAAAATTCGCCTCAATCGCTGGTGTACATCGTTCCCCTCCGCTTCACTCCCCTCCCCTCCCTTTTTCCTGTGTTGTGAACAGAAAAAATAATGTGCTTCTATTATTTTTTGATGCTCTAGATATTGTGGAATAATAACAAAACATACTCTGGAAACACGGTTGAATGATCTTGATAACATTGCAATGAACTAAATGTAGATTGGGAATGAATAGATATGGTTGTGGTAAAGAAAAGGAAAAGAAAAGTAAAAGAAAAAGGAAAAGAAAGAAGAAAAAAAAAACCGTAACAGAAAAGGACAAAAAAAAAAGTTGGCTTCGAATTTGTATTTGGATATTTGCGTGCAGTTATTATATATCGGCTGGGAGTTTTTTTTTTATTTTTTTATTTTTTTGTTACTGTCAAAAAGAAATTTAGCCATACAAAAGTACTAAAATATTGCACATGTTTAATGCCGTATAAAAGGCAATAATGGCAATAATGATGTAGGTTAATTCCTATAACAACAACATACACATACACACACACACACACACAGGTACTTGCACACATACCCAAAAGGTATGATGGTAATTGACTGGATAGGTGTATACTGGACATAGTTATATTCATTTACGTATGCTAATTGTTCTCTGTCAAAGTATCCCAATATTTTTTTTTTACCACCGTAACTTGAGGTTTTACCCCTCTATTGCTAGGGTAGAGATGGTGTTCCTAGCTTTTCCGGGCTGCGGATTTTTGTCTTCCAGATTGGAATGGAGAGTTCACCGAGAAGGGGAAAAAAATATCAATTTTTCATGTTGCAAACCCACACAAGAAAATTCGTTGGCATAGTTATTATATATTCTTTTCATATTAAGTGTGGTGGTGGTAGTGGAGTCGATTGGGGTTGAATATGTATGTGTGCGGAGTTGCAGACATTACTGTCACCTCCTCTTGATGTTGTGGAGGTTGGTTGGGGTTGTTCCTATGACGCTTGTTGAGTCACGGGTCTTCCCCCGTGGAGTGTATGTAGTGTCCAGTGACTCAAGACACTTTTCTTTGTGGGAAAAACGAAAGGAAAAAAAAAATGCGATCCTCGGTCCTAATGAATTAAACGAAAATAAACGGTTCCAGAAAACTATTTATGTAATTAGGCGTTATTATCATTATCTGATTGCAAAAAAAAAAAAAAAAATGAAAAGTATATTCTATAATTGGTTAATTGATTGATTAGCTATTTACTGCAAGTCTTTACCAAACATGTATGCTCCTACAAGTTTATCCTCCCCCTTTAGTACAGCCACATTCTTGATGTAGCCAATTCTATCAAATCCAAGGGAGTCCCAGATTTTCAAGCTGGCAACATTGGTCTCAAACACCAAGTTGAAAACAGAATACACATATCCCAACTCCGGGGCAACTTTGAGATACATTCTCCCTAATTCACTTCCCAAACCTAATCCTCTTTTAGCATGGTTCACGATAAATCCGGCATTACATACATGAGAGCATCTTCCCACATAATTAGGCTTAACGTAGAAAGTTCCAAGGAATAGCTTACGCCACTCATCTATTGATGAGTCCTTCAATCTGTCAAAGGATTTGTGCTCCCCTTCGATCAAAATAGATGCAAAATGGGTAAACCAGTATTTGATAAACGCCTCACCATGCACGGTCTTATCATATGGATAAGTCTTTCCTTCCTCGACAACATAGTTAAACTCATCTTCCAATACTTGTATCAAATTAGCTGGGATAATAGTGTGGTCATGAATATTGAACAAGGTGACGAACTTACTTGGGTCCTTTGAAAGTGAAAATGATATCACTTGATGTTTAACTTTGGGAGTTGTTTTAAAAGAACCATCAGCAAATGGAAGATCCTTAACGGATGAAAATATAGTGTCAGTTGTCATCGTTGGTGTTGTGTTGTGTTTGGGAAAGGTATGAATGATGGAAAACTTTCGTGGGGGAAATAATTTCCATTTTATATTGAAGAAGATCTCGCAAATTGGAATCTCATTTTTTTTTGTCATAGCTGGAGATAATGGACCAAATTGTGGGTACGGCTTCCCGCATACAAATGGTAAAAAAAAATTTAGTAATCAACGAAACCAACCTGAAATGCAAACAACAATAAGCCATGTGAAGGCGGTACTGAGTATCTGTATTATTCCTAGTTCAGCATGTGTTCGGGTTCGTATGAGTCATTAATTGGTCATATGGACTGTCATTTATCCGGTGTTATTCTTCGGCAAGCCAATTCTTCAGTGTGATATTCGGGTGTAATTTATTACTGAATAACTGTCCCTACTACATATTTCTGCTTTGAATTTGTTTGTTTGTGTTGAATAACTAATCATGTTTAATGCCGAAACTGCTATACAATTTACTTCTGTTTGGATTTCAACTATCCGATGATATCAAAAAAAAATGCACATGGCTGTTCATGATTTGTCAAATTAGTTGTGGGACTGTTCTTGGTATCAGTTGCTGTTGATGGTGGTATTGATGATGGTTGTCACGTAAGGCATGTTCGATAAACTAAATCATCGCCAGTCGAATTTGCGGGAGAGAAGAAGAAAAAAAAGAAAACAAAGTCCATCAGTGTAAACAATGTCCGGCACATAGGAAACACTTTTCCAGCGCCAAACAAAATTCACCACACAATTTCCTGTTCAGCTTTTTTTACTTCAATTTTTTTTTTTTTTACTTCATTTTTTTTAATTAGAATCACTCCCTTTTTCAACCCTATCACAACTACAGTTCACCTGACGTCATGGAAGATTCCAGAAAGAACGGTACAGTAACTGATGGTATGTTGAGTTTGGATTTCTACAATATTTATCAACACTCTCTGTACAACGTTATACTAACATCATTTTTGTTTTACCAGCAACTATAAGCAAACGAGATAAGAAACGATCCAACATCGCCGGCAGATTGAACAAATTGGAATTGACGTTTAGAAATGATAGAGATATATTCTATAGAAATCTGTTGCATGAATTGCAAAACAAGCTAGCCACGTTGCAACAGGGCTCCAATGAAGAATTTTTGAATAGGAAAATCCGATTAGAAGAAGTTCGAGATTATGAACTAACCAAATTGAGGTTGTGGGAAGAGTATCAAGTTAAACGAATAGAAAGTGAATACCAAGAAGATTTGGATCGAGCCAAGGAACAACACGACAAAATGATCAAATTGATAAAAGAGAAATTGTACGATAAACTACAACAACAAATCAAACATTTGAAAGAGGATAAATTTTTAGTGAATCTTGTCAACGGACGAAGTTGGAACAATCCAGACGACCCTTCAAGTCAAGCCTTCAATGCCGTTGCTCTTGCAGAACTTGGAACAAATGACAGAAGATCCCTAAGAAAACGTGAACTAACCGGACGATTTACTGTGGGTGAGGCAGCCGAGTTATCTGACGGAGGAGGAGGTGCTGGTGCTGGATCTGGAGACAATGTATCATCCCTTACTAATGGTGGATACTCGTCGGCAGGTAAAAGAAGAAGACTTTATGCCACACGATATAGTTCGAATGATGAGTTGAGCTCGGGAACTACAAGTGGAATGGCCATTAATAATAACCAGAACAATAATCATAATAACCATCGGTCAAATGGTGGTGGAACTACCAGTGGATACGAATCAAACTTAAGTGATAAAGATTATGACACGTTGAATACGTTAATTATGCAAAATGAAGATGGAGGGGTTTCTTTGAGCCTTGTCACCAAAAATGGCACCACTTCTAATAAGGTACAAACAAGAGGTAGCCATAAGCACTTTGTTGGACCACAAGGGTTGAAGCCAGAAGAATTAACAGAAGATTTGACATTGCTAAGGAATGCCATAGTTAAAAAGGATTGAATTGTGTATACGCTTTTTGAATTTTGAGTTTTGTATTATTTATGTATTGTATTAATGTATTACCTTTGAGAAGGATAAGTACAAATAAAAAGGCGGGATTTCATTTCGCATATTTTATTATTTTTTTTTTCCTTTGATCCTTTATTTTAAAATTTTCACATATAATAATAGCAACCACTCCTGGTTGCAACAACCATTATCTTCAAGTTACAGATGTACATTTTCAACAAGATACAACGGCTATATTCTTCTAGAATCAAATGGCTATGTGTACTAATTTTAATTTTTTGTTTTGTAACGTTCCAATTCAAAGACCATATTCTACCGAACCCAGATCCATATTGGATAAATTACAAACCAAATGAATCGAAGCATTCAACTGCAAAGATCAGCCATCAATCCATATCTTCTAAATACGACGCCCCTTTCCAATATGGATGTTCTGTACCCGATACCAATTCCCCGCGAGCCAACGCAGCATTTGTTGTTCTTTGTCGAAGTTCAGAACTTGAAGGGGTGATATCATCCATGAAATCGATGGAACGACATTTTAATCAATGGTTCAAATACCCATGGGTTTTCTTAAATGACCAAGAATTCACCGAGGAATTTAAATCGACAGTACAGCAACATACCTCTAGTCAAGTTGAATTTGGTAAAATAGGATCAGAACACTGGGAGTTTCCGGATAGTGTGGATCCGGTGGAATTAAAGGAATATATAGATCGTCAAGGGGATTTCGGAGTGATGTATGGTAATGTTGACTCGTATCATAAGATGTGTCGATTTTATTCAGGGTTTTTCTTCAAGCATGAATTAGTGGTGAAACGAGATTGGTATTGGAGAGTAGAGCCGGATGTTGAATTTTATTGTGATTTAACATATGACCCATTTATTGCCATGGAAAGGAATAACAAGAAATATGGGTTTAATGTGATTATGGGGGAGATTTTTTACGCTATACCGGGGTTGTTTAGAGAAGTTAAATCATACATCAAGATGAATAACCTAAAAGTGAAAGATTCATGGAGGTTGTTTACATTTAATTCAGAATGGACTAAAGGGGAGCATAAAGATTTATACGATGGGATACCTGATGAAGAAGGAATTGAACACGAGGTTGTGAGGAATATGAAATTGAAGCAATTTTTGAATAAAAAGGGGAAAACTGATGATGATTTGGAAGGATTAGATCCTGCATTGGCTTCGAAACTCTTTAGCACAGCAACCACACTACCGAGATTACATGAGGATAGAATGGATAGGGAGGATTATAATTTATGTCATTTTTGGACTAATTTTGAAATTGCAAGAACTGATTTATTCAACTCCAAGGAATATCAAGATTTTTTCAATTATTTAGACTCAACTGGTGGGTTTTATAAAGAAAGATGGGGCGATGCGCCGGTTCATTCGTTAGCTGTGGCCATGTTTCTAGACATGAACGAGATTCATTATTTTAGAGATATCGGATATAGACATACAGAACTTGTTCATTGTCCACATAATGCTCCTGGAAAACAATTGGTATACGACGATGGAATTGACACAGTGTTCCCAGACAAACCAGAAATCAATGGGGTGGGATGCAGATGCACATGCCCTAAAACCTGGTATGTAGATCGAGAAGACTCTAGCGACTATTGTTTTAGGAATTGGGTGGTACATACCGATGACAACTACAAGGCATTTGAAATAGTTGATGTGGACGAACTAGAAAAGAAAGTGTATAATGAGTTGGAAGAATAGAATAGGACTCTAGAAAGTGAATGTATATAGTCAGGAATAGACGTTGTTATTTTAGATAGTAGTGTAGTAACCATAGTTTCATATGTCACGTGACTCCCTCTTGTTGTTTCTTACAATTTGAACCTCAGGAATAATTTTCATTTACAATAAAGTTACCCCTCTGAAATATTTGGGATCCGATTGAGTTAAATTGAGTTTTGTTATAGTCCAACAAATTTTTTTTAATGGGTGAATTTTGGGTGTGTTGAATTCTTGATGAATTGAATTGGTATATAAGTGTCGTAATGAGGAGATTTTACTTTGGTGATTAGTATTGACTAACTTAGATTATGTCAATGGAATTTGAGGGTGTTTTGACACCTGTTGCTCTAGTTATTGACTATATTTATGATAGTAAAAATTGTATCATCAACTTCACTCAAACACTTCTTTACATAAATTTACAAAATTTGAACAAAAATTTAAATAAAAATAGATTATAAACGATATGACTTTTGTGGACCTATACTATAAAAACGTTAATAGATTTATATATATATACATTAGTCTTGTTTTAATTGATCTAATAAACTTGGAATATTTGGTGTTCAAATCATGGTCAAGTGTTACGAATAATTTTGGCGCACTAGTATGAACTAAAAATAAAAAGACTGTATAAGCGACATAATTGAATTAATAGTCGACGCTCGTGCATTTGTAACATATTTCTGTCAAGAACCTCTCTATACATTAAAAATGACAACCTTACCGTCAATACCAGAGGTGGAAACTTGTCCAGGTCCAAAATTCTTAATACTGTTAATCGTGTTTTGATGAATAGTGTTCAATGCCTTGGC